>JAYJMH010005909.1:0-25997 GCA_036873815.1 Phacellophora camtschatica | reverse complement strand
AACAAAAACAAAAACAAAAACAAAAACAAAAACAAAAACAAAAACAAAAACAAAAACAAAAACAAAAACAAAAACGAAAACAAAAAATTTAGCCCTATTGTTGACAAATACTTTCCATTGTTTTTTTATTGTTCTTCTGAGAAAATGAGCCTAGAAGTTTCTTATTAGGGGTTTCTTAAATGCGAGGGGCAGGGCCTTACTGTATTGGCCTATAGAAATAAAATGTATTAAAATGCATAGAAATAAACAAAGAAAGAGTGGGTTGGTACAAATTTCCATGAGTTAGGAAAACGTACAGTTTTGCCACTGAAACAAATGTAAACATAGGTTTCAAAGTAAAATTGTTTCGAAACAAAGATTCTTCCTCCAAATAATTTTGACCATTTCAGCAGTATAGAACAATGGAACAATGGAACAATACCTGGTTTGACCAATCCGATGAGCTCTGGCAGCAGCTTGCAAATCATTTTGAGGATTGAAATCACTGTCAAGAAAAATCACAGTATCTGCAGTCATCAAATTTAGACCTTGGCCACCTAGAAAAATAGAAATAATTTACAGTTCATATGTGGCATTCACGGATAAAATTGATTAAAAAAATTAGTTCATAACAAAATTAGATTGTGCCAATAAAAAAATTAAAGATTTGACGTGCCTAACTGTATCAAGTGCTCAATGAAACATTTTAATTCTATCAAACCCTTTTCATTACTTAAGAGGCCATGTCTCCCATTGCTAAGCTATGTAAAACTTTATATTTTCAAAGAGTAAAAATACAGACGGAATTTTTCATTTATTACAGATATTTTAACACAAGTTTTTGTTTTCAATTAAGTCGGTTTGCTTTTTCTACTCCCTTCCAAAAAATAAAAATTCAATAGGATTTGCCTGTTAATTAGAAATAAATCAGGCCGTGAACGTGTTAGATAAAAAATATTTTATGCATTTAAGAGATATGATATCAACTAAAAATTAATTAAATTTTTTACCAAAAATTCAAAAATAAAAATGTTTTCTGCATATTTGTCATTTTTCAATTTGATTTATGGTAAAAACAGAATGATGTAGCCCTTTGCCAAAAGCTGGTCTTCGAAGGTCAATGGGTTGGCTAAACCTTGACTAAACAATACAATTAATAGTTAAAAATAAAAATAGCATATTTACAAAAACATGAATAAGACTACAATGAGCAAATAGAATGTAAAAATGTAAAGATATTGACTAACCTGCTCTTGTACTCAGTAAAAATAAAAATGTATCATCAGATTCATTGAAATTATTAACTGCCAAATAACGCTCTTCACCTCGAACTGAACCATCAAGTCTTTCATACGTATAACCTATTAAATACAATGTTTATCTGTCAATACGTATTTATATATATGTACAAAATTTGCTAAAAATAAAAATTGATAAAACGATGCAGTTGAAACCCGCTATCTCAAACTCTCAAGGGAAAAGGAAATTTGTTTGAGATAGCGAGTATTCGAGATAACCAAAGCTAAATGAACAATGGAAGCTCTCAAGGGATATACAAAATGGTTTGAGTTAATCGGGAGTTAGAGTTAAGCGAGATAAGCGAGATTCAAATGTATATACAAGGTCAATTTAATTTTAATGATACTATGGTAAATTAGTATTACATTTGCATTAATCAACAAAGTTAATATTAATTAGTATAATTAATAAATGATATATAAAATTTTACCTCTGTAAGCCAAGTAATCCTGAACAATGTCCAACATCATTGTAAATTGAGAAAATAACAACACTTTGTGTCCACTATGAAAAACAACAATTATTAAAATATATATAATAGAATTCTAAACTTCTCATGGACATGATGTCTAGTGTATGTAAGACTATTACTTTCTGCATGCAACTTCAAATGTCCTTAAGCACACACATGTCTCCGTGTATATACTAATCCGTATGAAATAAATCTATTAGATGACGTCATATTTGATCATCAACACTAAAGTTGTAGTACTCCACTATACATTAGAATGCATTAGTTCTAATTTTAAAGTCGTAAATAGTAACTTTTTGAAGCTAAACTAACTCAAATCTATACTCTTAAACTCATATTTGCCAACATAACCTAAAATAATTTTTGTAGTTGCTATTCAGCTTCTTTGTTAATGTAAAATTTCAGCTAAAAGAATCACAAAGATAAAGAATAAATAAAAGTTCACATTATACCTTGCATTCAAAAAAGCAAGAAGTTTGTCGAGCAGATTCAATTTTCCTAAAAAGCAAAAATTATAATTGATCGGTCAAGGATAAATGACATTTTATGGTGATAACTGACGCCGACCCCTGACCGCTGACCTGAGAGCATAAATCTCGACCTTATTTTCTTCAAAAGTTTTAAAGAAAAACCATGAAGAGCAAACGTGATTTATCTCAAAATCTTCTTCAGTCAGTTCTTCTTCAGTCAAAATCTTCTTCAGTCAGTTATAAACCAAAGCAATAATTTTATAAGATAAACTGTCAGGTTTAATTTATAAATTTCTATAACTGTAACAAATAAAAATGATATATACCGCTGGCTTCAATAAGATGATCCCCAATCTCAAATGGCTCCGGCTCTATACCTAAAAAACAAAAATTATTTCAAGATTCTGATAGTTGCTAAATGACCACTATGTATAAATTTTTAATCCATCAAAAAGTATTTACAATTGTAAATCTAATCATCAATTAGCATTTTGACAAAATTTCTTCAAATTTCAAATTCTAAATTTTTTTCAATTTCAAATTCTAAATTTCTTTCAATTTAAATTTCTTACCTGGAAATATGTATGGATGGCTACAGCATTTTCGAAGTTGCATTAAAATATTCATCAGTCTTGTCCTGTTTGGACCTTCTGAGCTGAATGCATCTGTGATTGTAAATAGCAAAATACCAATCAGTTAAATATTGTTAAAAATTGGTACAATCGTGTTCAAAACCAGAAATTCAAAGAATCAACACATCCCTGCAATATTCAGAATGCAGAAAAGTTCAAATTATTATCAAATTATTATCTTCAGATCATCAAAAACATTGTATCTTTTCAATGAATAACAAATCAACAAAACAATTCTAAAATATAAATGCGAAGAAACAACGTTTTCAAACACAATCTCACTATAATCTTTGGTCAGGACAGCTTTATAAAGTTTCTTCTGAATTGACGACATTCCTGTGTACAAGATTACCTGCAAAAGAGGCATTGTAATTATCTCATTCCTGAAAAACCTATATGCCAAATTAAACTATTTTTAAAACCCTTGACTCCCTGACTAACAACGTGCTAATAATGTACCCCTGACTAATAACGCATTATATAGTTATTTAGAAAGCATTTATAAATAATTCTGGGAATGAATGTGGTAAAATCATTTTTAAAGTCTTTTCAATTAACCAAAATAAACAAAACTGACCTCAGACTTTTTCGGCAGTTCCTTCATAACCTATGAGCAAAATTGCATAATAAATAATCAGTAAAATTTAACCATAATATAACTTTTTAAATTAATAACGTTTCAGATATATTGAAATTAGGAAAATCAGAGCGTGGGGACCACAAAACACTACTGACAAAGGGTACGGCCTGAAACGTTTAGTTTATGTTTTCTAGGGCGGTTTTGTCATTATATAACACTGTGTTTGTTTGTTCATTATATGATATGTTTGTTGTTCGCCATACGCTACATTGTTTATTGATTGAATGTACCACTAAAAAAACTAAATGTTATCTGGAAATCAAATATGACAAAGAACCTGAAAAGAAACTTTTCAGAACAGTTGTAGAATCTATTCTATTGTATGGCTCTACCACCTGGACACTTTAAAAACCAAAAAAACAGGAAATTGCCTTTGATGAATGCTATACACGAATGCTACGTGTTGCATAGAATATCTCGTTGAAAGAACGTCCCACAAAGAAACATCTCTGTGTTCATCTTCTGTCAATAGGTACCATCACCAGAGAGCGATGTATTCGGTTTGCAGGAATTTGTTGGTGAAATAAGAATGAGTTAGCCAGTAAACTTCTACTGTGGCAGCCAAAGCATGCCCGTTATCGAAAGTTGGTTGACCATCACGCACATGCATTCAATAACTATACTAGCAGTTGATGCTGATTGTCTCCGAAGATCTTAAAACAGCAATTGGATGGGAAGAGAGGGCCAGAAAGATCCGAAATGAATTACCGGCTGGATAATGATTTAATAAATGATGAGATATATTAAAAAATTATGAACACTACTGGCTACATTTTTTACGGTCAACTCGTTTGTAAAAGAAATTCGATTCACCTAATATGAAATCCTTGTTTAATAATTTAAATAATTAAATAATAATAAATAAATAAATAATAATTTAAATAATTAAAAAAACAAATTAATAATAAATTAAGAAACAAAGATATTCTTCATTTTATTAACCTGAAAAATTAAACCAAAAATGCACGAGCATTACCTCATCTTTCACCCTTCTTAATAGAAATGGCTTTAACAATAAGTGAAGTTCATCATTTGTACCTTTGGCTACATCTAAATAAAAAAATCACAAAAATAAATAAATAGCACTTAAGTCATTTAGTTTATTTAAATTCTTTAGAAACAGTATTTGAATAAAAAATAATATAAATTGCTTCAATGATAAATAGTTTACAAAGGTGCAAAGTATTCCATGTTAATGCTCAAATTTTTCCAGTTTAATAAAATCAAACTTTTACTATTAATACCAATGCATTGATAAAAAATTTCTTAAATAAATCTTTGGCACAAAATATTAATATGTATCAGAAGTTAAACTTTAATCCAAACGAGTATCTGAAAAAGGGGAGGATTCTGATCTCTGATCTCTGTCAGTCAGATAACAGTCTGATCTCTGATCATGTATCTAAACTTGCCTCATACCTGTTGTTACTTTGTTGAAATGTTCCACAAAAGCTTCATTATCCTCCAATTTAAATATATTTGAGCTTATAAATGATAGAAGCGAATATATCTATGAAGATAAAAACAACTTTCATATTTGTATTAAAGATGAAAGAAAGAAAGAAAAAAGGTTAAAGTAAAAAGTGAAGTTCCAAAGAAAAAGCTAGGAGCAAATATTAAGAGTTATGCAGCAAGTCTAAAAATCGACAAGAAGTGCAGTGGAACCTCCATAAAATTGACAATCATGGAACCAGTGCTACTGTTCATTGTAGAGAGGTATCCATTTTAGAGAGTGTGATATATAAACCAGTAAAAGTTTTGGACAAAAAAATTGTCCGTGTATCGGGAGGTGTCTGTTGTTAGAAGTTTTCTAGTTTCGCTTAGCCTGATAACCAGACCCCAAACATTGGGGAGGAACTTGTGGTTTGTTAGGTTCCTTTCAAAGGTGTAGGTTTCACTTTAGTCACATATATAGAACATACTTCCTGAAGATTATTTTGAACTGGTGTTCCTGTCAACAGCAGTCGAAATTTTATATCAAACTGTAAAAAACAAAAACAAATTTAATGTGATGTTTCATCATATAAACGTTTTTCATCATTCCAGCCACTATTATTTTCTAAATATTTTATCAAAAACCTCCACAAATTACCCGCACTAAAAAATATTCTAAAAAATGCATTTTACAAAAAAAAAAATTCCGAAAACAAGGTAGTATAAGGTAATTTCATATAAATTAAATAACATTTTTAGAAAAGACGATTCTTAGTTCTGTATAAATTAAAAATAATCTTACCTCAACGAGTTCCTGGTATAACATTGATTTGAAATTTTTTAATCGATGAGCCTCATCTACTACAAGAACATTCCACTTAAATCTAAAAATGATCAAATTACGATTAACAAATGGAAACAAAGCTCCAAATTTGAATAGTGTCATAAAAAATGCCTTCTCGGGATACAGGAATACCAACTGATGAACTGGGATTAGTTATGAAGAGCAGAGAAGTATGGAAAGCTGTTGTACAAGAAATCCTGACCAATCCAGTCGAAGGATGATGATGCTTGACATCAAACATAACAACAACAAAATAAAACATTGTTTGTACCTTTGAAGAAAGTTTGAATCTTTCAGACATAACTAAAATGGTAAAAAATATATATATATATATTTATATAGATAAATTTGATAAAAAGTTGAAGGTTCACAAAAATTTCACAAAACGTTCAAAAGTTTATAACTTTTCGTGACTCGCTCAATTTATATTAAATATGTTGTTTCAGAAAAATAAGCAGTTACCGGTCGTCCCATAAATGTTTTGTAAATTATATATTGAACAAAATCTCATAACTCATCTAATATAGAACATAATAATGTATATATAATTTATTAATTCTTGAAGAACATACAGTAACCAACCTCATAGGATGTCAAAAGAACATCAAATGGACAAGCTGAATTTTTCCAGTTATGATGCTATAAATAAAGAGTTTATTCAACTAAATCCTTACAAAATATTAAATAAATTTACTAAATCAACACTTGTAAAATATTAATAAACTTAATGTGAATAAAAAATTTACAAATCAGACCAACTAGATTGATAAAAGAAATGGCAATGTGCATAATGAATCACGTGCAATTATCACTCCGTTTGTGCATCTAAGCTGCATTAAGGAGTCCGAAGTTTAAGCCAAGCTCTTCAAGTATCAATACAAGTTCATCTTTATGCTCAGCTCACCCACAGCATTATTTTCCATATCCATGTTTCAGCTGTGTTTATTCTCCCTTCATCTCTCTTCTTTAGCTTCCAACCTTCTGCCCCATACATCACACAGTCCAGATTAAAGCGGGTATTTGGTTGACTTTCACATCACTTCTCACTCCTCTATCTTTCCAGAGTATCAGTATCCGTATGCCATCTAGACAATCACTTGTCTTGATGGACCCGAGATACTTTAACTGCTCAATTCTTTCAATCTGGTTACCATCTGCATGATTCCAACAACTCAGTTCTTGCTCAGGTTTCGCATACAGTGTCTGACAATACATTCTCCACCACTCAAGACATTCAGCAGGTTCTGCTATAGTCTGCCCATTATCATCATTGCCTCCATCGCTGAAGACATTCAGTGGGCTCTGCCCATTCTCATCAGTGATGACAGCTTGCTGAGCGCTATAGCTGCTCATTACACCACGAATCTTCTTGAACAGCTGTTACGACTTTTGCTCGAGATCTTACTTGTCGATTTCTGCGCATGCCTTGCTGAGCCATTCGTTGTTATCTTGCCTGAGCTGTTGTTGAGTTTCAGCAGCCAGAGCTTTATGAAGTGGCTCACTGTGGCATATCATTGCTTCTCGATGTTGATCTTGAGTTGATGTTGATGTTGAGCAGGGATGGCCTAGTGGTTAAGGCACCTGACTCACGATCGCAAGGTCGTGGGTTCGAATCCCACTAAGGTCATACTTACTGCAAAAGTGCGAGGAGAGCTGCTAACTCTCTATAATTCCAGGCAAAGGCAAAAGGAATCACGAGGTGTGGTCACATACCTTGCAAGAATAGGCACGTTAAATACAGGCTAGGCACGTTAAATATGATAACTTATTTACTTATCTGCCACGTTTTTTGCTGCTTGACTGAACCAAGGCTTCTGTTTCCCCCATTTTCAAAAATCCATTGTCTGCTTAGCAGTAGTATGCTATATTTTTTTCAGATCTGTACAGAGCTCATTCAAAATGCACTCTTCTGGAATGTTCTGTAGCAGTGCTTCAAAAAAAAAATGTTATGTGTTTCCACGGTGTATCTTTCTTGAATCTCAGTGTTCTTAAATCTTTCTACTTCATAGTGCACTGATGGAGAGGAATTTTATGTAAAGTCCTGCAGTTCCCAAAACGTGATCTGAATCACAATCGGCTCTGGCCTCAAGTTCGTATCCAGAACAATAGTTATCCAAGGTTCCAAGATTCCAAAGTAGTCAATCTGATTGCGAGTGTGTCCATCTGGTGAGCACTGTACCGCCTCTGGTGGTGGTTGAAAAGAGTGTTTGTAAAGACAATAAGGCTGTTTGTTCAGCAGAAGTCGGCAAGTCTAGTTCCATCCTTCTTCAACTTTCACAATAAAACCGCCCATGATGATACAAACTTCCTGGTTCTTCACAGTATCTTTTGTAGCCCAAAGTTGCTCATAAAACTACTCAATGTTATCTTTCGAGAGCGCTGTTGTAGGTGCGTAAACTTGTATGATAGTCATTACTGTCTCTCCTGATCTTATTTTCATACATGTAAGTCTTTATGGTATGGTGTCTTAGCTTACTAAACTGTTCTTTGCTTCTCCTAAGAGTAAAATAGCCACTCTACCTTGACCACCTTAACTTCCATTATAGACAACAGGAGATCCTTCATCAGCTGTGAAATGCCCTTCACCCTTCCAAAGCACCTCACTCAAACCAACAATATTGAGCTTCAAACAAAATATTAAAAACTAATGTTAAGAAAGGTATTTGCTCTCTCATTAAACTCCTCTGCCTTATAGTCCCGAATTATTCGCATACAAAAATTTTACCTTCATATTTCCGCTGATCGAATTTCTTTTCTGTTCTCTGCTTTCTTTGTCACCCATATATAAAAGCAATTTTAGTGAAGGAGCCCATCTGTAAATAAATAATAAACGAATGATCACATATTCGTATAAAAACATTATTAATTCATTTTACTTTTATTTATCATTGGAAGGTTGTTCTTTAGTACAAAATAAGGAGCAGCTATGACGGTAATGTCAGCTGAAACGTGGTGTTAAATCGCCAAAATAAACTCCACTTTCAATTTCTTGGATACAAGCCATTTTTCTTACCTTTCCATATCAAAAAATGGTTAACCAGTTTCAGAATTTGGAAAGTGGCAACACATTTGGTAATGCGAGCCAGTTTTACTGGTAACAGCCATTATGTTGTGTTGAAAACTGAAAATATACAGTTGTGGTATTCAGCCCCAAGACCTCAGCCTGTTAGAGGCCTCAAAATTTTATATAATAATTTGTTATCTTGCACAAAAACCTAAATTTGTGAAAACTTTGAAATTCTTTGAGATGGGAAGGGCCTCTAATTTGTATTCAAGAGGACTTATTGGAGGATGGCTAATTTCTATTGTGAACATCTTGCTCATGCTAAATATATAACTGCTTAACAATTTACCTCTCAAATTCATCTGTCCAATTTCCTAATACAGAAAGTGGCCCAATCACAAGGCAAGGTGATGTTGCTTTTCCAACTTTTTGCAAGAGTAAAATGAATGATAATGTCTGAAATTAATTAATTTCCACATTTAAAAAAGTTGACCAACTTTGTTCTCAAAACTCACAAGATAAATTATATAATATTTTATAAATCATAATCTAGTTTGTGTCAGAATAATAATTACGTGACTCAATGCCTTTAATATACTTGGCTACTTTTTCAAGAGCATCACAAGTGAAGGTTACTTGAGTTGAATCGGTTTAATTTTTAATCTTAAAATCTTAAACAAATTATTTTTAAAACAAAAGAATGTTATCATCATCAAATAAGTTATAAGTCATGTTATTTCATTGAAAATTGTAATTAATAGCTGCCAAAAAACCTGGAGAGTTTTTCCAAGACCCATTTCATCTCCAAGAATACATCCATTTTTGCTATTTGTTTCATAACAAGATAATAGCCAGTTTACACCAAGTAATTGATAGTCACGAAGTTGAACACTAGTAAGGCCAACACCTTCCAGAGTTTCTTGGGTTAACTTTTTGTGGTCTTTTGAAGGTTTGATATTCTTCACTCTTAGGTTTAATGATTCCATTTTCAGATTCTCTATTTAAAAAAGTGCTATCAAAGCACAAAAAATTTACAATTGATAAAATTAAAAATAACGATCATGATTTTACATCTGATCCTGTTGAGTCAGATGTTGTCAATATTGTGAATATAATAATCCATTTCATATCCATAAATATATAAATCCATTCCAAAAACACATCAAGCTCCTCTTGCTTACTTAGTTAATAAAGATCCAAAAAGAGTCTTCAAAGTTATTTCCTTCCAACCCTTTCTTTCCCACGCTCATCCCTTTTTTAAAGATCTCAAACTTCTCAAACTTTGGGATTGTTTTCAGAACTATTTCTTACTTCACTCATTTTTTTCCATTTTGTTATTTAAAGTTAGTCACAAATCTAGCTTCATCTAGCTAAATGAAACAAACAGTTTAAAAGCTAATTTAAACCAACATATGTCAATCAAATTTTTCCACCAAAGAAACTAGTCAAGGTAATCTGTATTTGACCCAAACGATAGCCTCTAATTAGGGAGGTCAAGCTTCCTTCAACCAAATATCTATAAATGGTTTATTCTTGATTCTAAATCTTTTTGTTTCATTAAATCGGCAAAGAAATCGTAAAATTACAATCAAACCAATTATGTAATATTATTATGTAATATTATTTACATTACAATATTATGTAATGTAATTTAGGCATGTTTTTGATTTAAAAAACAACAACTTAGTTGAATGGCATCCATACTGGAAAGTTTGTAGGTTGCGCCAAAGATCTCTGGCGTGGCATCTTGGCAGACACAAACTTGGAGTGGCGTGAATTTCATTAATTTTGCTGGAAAGCAGGTTGTTGTGGTGTAAATTTTAGGAAGGCGTGGAACTGCAAAAATTTGGCGTACTGCAATGCAGCGCAAATAGAGAACAACAACAATGTTTTTGAAAAATGAAATTGGCGTGGTACTCTTGAATGATGCTGCTTTGGCGCAATATATTGCATGTCAAAAATCGGCGTTGAACTTCGGTGCACAAAAAACGAACTTTCCAGTAATGGCATACCATCCCCACCCTCCCATTAGATAGATTTTAAAGTGAAATTAAATAGAAGCAAAAATACGTGTTTGTAAATTAACAAAATTTCTTTAGATAATTTATGTTCACACACATCACATGACATATGGATACAAACAAATTCAGCGAAAAACCAACTGACTGAGTCACTGAGAAGTGGGATCGGTGAATTCTGTTAATTAATGAAATGGCAAAGTCAAACGGAAATGAAATTCTTTCGTAGCTAGCTGCATGTAATCATGTAACGTAATGTTTTTTATAGATTAGATACTAAACTAAAGTTAATAACCATAGCAAGAATTGACGAGTTCACAATAAATCTATAGTAGACTAAATCAGTGTAATTTATTTTCGGGATGATGATGGCAATGTTTAAAAGCTGTATCTTATTAATAAAATTTAATTTCAAAATTAATGAAACTGAAAACTTACAAAGATTGATGCGTCAAACTGAAACCTGACAAGCCCCCCAAAGTTGAGAAACTCCACCATTGCTCATCATCAGCTTTAGATCTTGTTCTTGAGAACTAATCAACACACAATTTTAGCGGGAAAAAATTTATACTTTTGGAAACAGGAAACTGGAAACAAGCAATATAACAGCAACAGCAACAATTTTAATTCAATTCAATGACAGAGAAAATATTAATTTTTCAAAAGAATTTCAAAATAAACAGACAGCGACCCAATACGAACGGCGAGAAGGAGAGAACAAATATGGTAAAAGTAGCTGTGATTGGTGCTGGTGTGATAGGTATATCAACCGCATTACATCTGAAAAAGACTGATCCATCACTCGATGTAAAAATTATTGCAAAAGCGTTTTCTCCCAACACATGCACAGACGTTGCTGCAGGAATATGGTTACCATTTGTCCTCCGTGATACACCAATGAGTTTGCAAAGGTGTGACCAATTAAATTGTACTAATACATAATATGATATGCCATCACACATAAAATGATGACTGGGACCGTCTGTTTTCCTTTTTTAAATGTAAATACAAATTAGCCTTTCCTTATGTTAAGGTAATAAAATAATATGAAAAGAGAAATAATCATCAGTTTCAATCCAGATTGCAAAGTTTGTCATGCAAACACAGGATTAAGAAGTAAACAAAGGATTATATCACAAATCTATTGTTCACTTGCCTACGCATTTGACAAACTTTGCAGTCTGAGACTTAATGTCAACAATGTGCACACTTGATAGATTATTTTATGGCAGTTCTCAATGAGATCTCGAGTGTGCTGGAGCACTCTTCTTGACCAAGTGAAGTATGTAGTTGAGTGAACAATAGATATAATCCTTGGGATATAATCCTTTGTTTATTTCGTTTTGAGCAGGCAAGTTGTAGCTTTCCAATCTGGCCATAATCCAGCTAATATCCAAACTGAATCTGGGTTTAATTTCACCAAGATCTTTGGCACAGAGCAGGCTTCTTTAATAATTATTTCCATTGTTCTATTTTTTTTATACTTGGTGCAAGCAGCACAAAGGATTCACTCTTGAGTTAATTTCATCAAAGCATAATGGGAATTTTTTGTATATATACCTGAAACTTCTTTGTGTGCGGAATATATTTTTTAAAATGCCTACTCATTGTAGGAAATGGACAGAAGCAACATTGGGATTTATTAACAACCTTTTGGCAACAGGAGATGGTTCTGATCTTATTAAGAGTGCTCAAGGACATGAGCTATTTGATTGTGAAGAAATAACAGTCAGTTGTTTTAAAGTTTATAAAATATTGTAGATGAAGTAGTTAATTTATTTTGTCAAAGAGTTGAAATACTAATTGAACATTTCATGAAAGTTAAACATTTATGTATAATTAAATCAATTTTCAATTTTAACATTTCACACAAATTACTACGTGACAAATTTTTGAATGAAAAAGAACTGCAAACCAGGATGCTTTTCATTAAATTATGGCCTCAGCTTGGAATGTTTGAAGACAGAATGGGGGATTTCTCTGTCATCAAAATTATTTGCACAGCTAGATTTGTGCCATTATGCAATAAGACTATTGTTTTCTTTTGTTGTCTCATGGGAATTTTGCAGCTAGGATTGCAGTTGAAATAATAAATGTGCAGGCCTGCATGGTATAAATACTCTGCGCAATGCAAATTTTCCAATCTGGGTTAGGCCAAGAGATCTTTGATGTGGTCTTAGGTAGATCGTCAAAGATGTTCTGATTTTTTTGGTGCATTTGGTAAAGATATTTTTTTTTTTATGCAGTTACCCGAATGGCATGATCTTATGCCGGAAATGAAAATACTGACAAAAGAAGAGATGAAACAATTTCCAGAGAAATTTAGGCAAGTAACCAAAAAATGGGAGAGTGCTTTATATTGTCTTTGTAATTGTCTTGATATTGATTAGATTGTTTAATTAAACCATGCATATGGATGGTGTGCAATGTAACATGTAGTGATATTTCTATTAAGTTATTTGGAAAATGTACCACAATGACACAAATATTTAACAAATCATTGACTAATGATGTAAACTTTAAAAAATTAAGAATCTTGTAGGAATATTGGTATGATCATTTTCTTTCAAAAAGAGTAATCAATTCTAGGCACAAAACACTGTCTGTCTTAACTTCTTAATGAACAAAACACTCTGTCTGCTTTATGTGGGGGGGGGGGGCGGTGTTCTATTTTACCAAACACGGAAATGGTAATCAAAGGCAAAGTAGCACGGAAAACAGAAAATGAAGCTAACATGGATAGGGAAATTGCTTATTTCAAAGCACAGAAATTCACATGGAACACGGAAATAAAATACCCCCCGCCCCTCCTTTATAAAGGTGTCCACTTACAGTGAGTTGACCACATTTTTATGGAGCTGTGTGTGCGGGTTAAATAGAATGTAAGCATCCAATAAATGGTTCTTATTGGTGTGTCTTTAATAAACTATTAATGGTTCATTATTATTATTTTTATTATTATTAAATATTTATAGATCAGGATGGTTCTTGTCAACATACATAATTGGAGGTTCTCCCTTCAGTCAATGGCTGATGAAAAGGTAAGATCAACTTCAATAAAATTGCTTTACAATAAAACGTTTTGAAAAAAGCGATTTTACTGTTTTCTGGGCTACATCCTGCAAATTTTTTTTATTACTAGGATGTAAAAATAATGCAGAAATAATAACTTCAGCACCCAAAAAACAAGAATAAAAACAATTTATTTATTTAGATTTCGCAATGACTTGACAATATTTTTGGAAAGTACCTTCTGTGAATGCTATTGCATGAAGTCTACCAGGCAGATGTAACTAAAGTGTAAAAGCATACTAATATAAAATCAGGGCTAAAATGTTTCATTAGCCATTCTACACATCACATCTGCATGATAGATGTCTCATGATAGCACTATATTCATGGAATAGACTTTTCAGAAATGTTTTGAATTTATTTCGAAATTGAAACATATTGTTTTTATTTTCGTTACTGGGGTGCTTTAGAATTATCACTGAAAGATAAGTGATAGCTCTAAATCCAAGTTAATATTTCTGGGTTATTTGTACAAACTGATAATGATAAGAATTCAACGAATAAATCTCAACTTCAACAATTTTAAATTACATGTTGCAGAATTTATCCGATTATTTTTACATATAGTTTCCTTCGCATTGGAGGTGATGTTGAGAAACGAACAATCAATTCATTTGAGGAGGTAACAAATTTTAGTTCTCAATCACTTCACCATCTTACTTTAAATTACAGTTAAAACAGCCACAATTTCTTCCCCTAAATCATTCCACAATTTCTAGAAAGGGTTCCTCGTAAAAAGACAAGAAAGCTACTGAAGTACTAGGAGAATTATTTTAACACTTAGACAGAGATTTTTCTCAAATTTGATAACTGTTTGAAAAAATATTGTTTTACATCAAAGCAAAACTAGCGAAGTAAACTTGGTCGTGAAGTAAACTTGGCAAAGGTTTTGTTGGTTTCTTTGGTCTCAGATTAAGTTAAATGTTAAATGTTTAGCTGAAATTAGCTGAAAACGACGTTAAATTTAAGTTTGAATAGAATGGGGAAAATATTTTAAAACCATATGGAAATACTTAAGCTGGCTTCCCTTGTTACATAGGTGATTACTTTTGTTACCAAAATGATTCATATAAAAACTGAAGATGCCTGAGTAAGAGCTTAATGCAAACTTCTAAAATATCTTATTTTCATTTTAAATGCAGCTGGCTGATTCGTTTGACATTGTTATAAACTGCTGTGGTTTCGGAGCCAGAAAACTTTGTAATGACACGATGGTTCAACCTGTCCGTGGACAAGTAATGCGGGTGAGTAGATGTGTTAAAATTAACATTGCAAAGCCAGAAAGAAAGACGAATTTCGACAGGTGAAAGTTTAAAAAAAAGCTTGCATATGAAATAAAAATCGATACAAAACAATTAATTCGAAAACAAGCACTTTTGAAATTTGTAGATTGCTATTAAAATTAATTATCTTTTTACTGAAACACTTACAACTGTTGTAAACTAAATACAACTAAACTAAATAGAAAGTAAAAATAAAATCAGAAAAACTAATAGAAAGTGAAAATCTTTGAAGCACAATCTTTCATATACTTTACATAATTTCCATGGGAGTAAGCAACTTATAATTTTTAAGGATTCTTGAAGCTCAGAAATTTGCTTCTACCAACTCCCTTCTTCCTCTATATTCATCAACTTATAATATATATAATATAATTCAAAATACAAATAAGTTCAAACACAAATAAGTTCAAAATATAAACCAATATATTCATTAGTTTTTTTTATCATGCTCCAGTTATTCCTGATATGAAAAAACCAATTTTTATTTTGCTGCATCAGGTCAAAGCCCCATGGGTGAAGAATTTTATTCTTGCTGAGTGGGAAAACGAACGTGGCAGTTGCTCATACATCATCCCAAAGTAAGTATGCTTACCATATTTGGAATTATTTGGGTTTGTCGTATCATTGCTTTTATTTTCAGTGCTCATTTTCATTAACAGTATAAAACTGGCAAACAAAAACATATTTTATTCATTGCAATTACAAACAGATCAAATGTTATTATACCCTTCGACTGCATATCCAAAATTAAGTAAAGTTCAGATACGAAACAGCGCAGCAGTGTTGTTCGTCGTGATTAGCAGAGCAGTTTTGCCAGCCATGATTCTTCTAGCTAGGATAAATCAAATTTTTTGAAGAAATATTTCTTGTTTTCAGTGGTGTGGATTGTATACCTTTTATAATTTGGGACAAAATAGTGTTGTTCAAAAAGTTTAGTGTCCGAAATTTTTCGACCCATTGTTCTATAAAAATATTTTTAATTATAACAATGAAATTGCAAAATTTAGTCCAAAAATATTTGTCCGAAATTTTTAGGTCCGATTTTTATTCAAGTTAATTTACTTTTATGCATTGTATACATAGATGCACTACTCTTTTTTACAGCCAAACATTTGTGGTAATTGGGGGCACAACGCAGCTAAATAACTTCAACACGGAAGTCAATGAAACTGACAAGAAAAACATCATTAGGGAATCTCAGTTGCTGCAACCCGATTTAATTGTAAGTGTACATTTTTCTTCAACAATTTTTTGTAAAACGTCACATGATGATTGAAACAACCAAGATAATGGCATTATACTACACTCCATTAAAATGTGCGAACATGCCTTACGTGCAAACCACGTGACATATTTAATGAGGTCTGCAGCGTAGAAACCTTGAAACTTTTCTCTTAAGTCTCTTCTACTTTTTTGGTTAATGGACTCTTGGTGATCCTCACACATTTCCAGACAGGCTCTTTTAAAAACATCCTCACACCATTCCCAAAAATAATCATTCTTTAGTCAGTTACTTTAATCAAAACCTGCAACAAAAATGGAATGAACCTTCTCCAGGTAATTATGACCAAAACTTTTATGAGAAAATAATATGTTATTAAAATAATATGAAATATGTTATGAAATATTTCAGCAAAAAATTCAACAAAATGCAAAACAAATGTCTAGGGTTTGAAAAGGGGAAAGAAAACTAAGTGTCTATCCAAAATGTAAAATATTATTTTTCTATATATACAGAATGCACTTCACTTGAAAGACGTTGTTGGCCTGAGGCCAAGTCGAGCCTCTGTTCGATTAGAAAGGGAAATTATAAATCTATCTGGGAATGATTCGAAAAAGGTTCTTCAGGTGAGATTATTTCTTTGAAAATATGTCCTTTCACGTTTTGTGTGCGTGTCGTCGTTCCCATTTTTGTGATATTTCTTCAGCATGAATTATGAAACAAATAGATAGGTAATCATTTTGTGAACTTTTGTATAGCCTAAATTGCAAGTTTTACAATGACATCAATATATTTTCAGAACATTATTAAAATAAACATTAATGAACCAATTTCATTTTATTTCAAGCTCCTCTTAAGTGACAAAATTATGGTTTTAGTGACAAAAATAGTGCATCCATGGTATTAATTTATCATTTTGATAATCATTTAAAACTGTTCAATAAACCTTTCTAGGTAATACATAATTATGGGCATGGTGGTTCAGGCCTCACTATATTTTGGGGATGTGCTCTTGACGCAGTTGATCTTGCAATGACATGTATCAATGAGATGAAAGAAGAAAGGCCTATTGCTGTTTCCAAGTTGTAATTATTCATCCAAATTCGAGAATCAAGAAAGTGTCATAATTTCTAAGTAATCTGCCATTCAATCAATTATAAATTAAGGAGGAAAATTTAAATCATCTCTTAAACCGCTTAAAATATATTTAAAAAGGCGGTTCTTCTTCTGTGATCTACTTTAGAAACATACTGTAGTAAGCAACATCTACGCGATGCTGTTCTCACAAGTTTGCTGTAGTAATCCATCTTTTCACGTCAAGGCCGCCATTATGGAAATTTATCAAACTTGAGACATTCGATTTTTGATTTTCGAATTGGATTCTGCAAACGAATTTTTACATTTTTACGTACATCATTGTCAGGATTATGGTAAAGTAAAGATTTTAATAACAATATTCCAATTCAATTCAATTTACAGTTTAACCTCTCCAACTCGAAATCCCGGTTTACTCAAGTACTGTTATGTATATCCCTTACGAACTTTCAATAGTGATTTAGCTTCCGGTTTCCGTAATGAGATTAAGCCCCCCTCTCGAATAAGCCCCCCTCTTGAAGGGGATTTTTAAAATAAGCCCCCTCTCCAATAAGCCCCCCTATAAAAGGTCGAATTTTGGATAATCCCCCCACCCCCGGGGCTTAATAGAATTATTATGGTATCTCGAAATCTCGCTGTCAATTTTTATTCCCCTTGAAAGCTCGAGACAGTAGGGTTCAACTACATCACATTTTACAAGGGTTACTTTTCAGTATAGATTGATTATACATATATATATAGGTATATAATTATACAATACATATTCTCTTTCACAAGTCACGCTTGTAATTATAAAGTAATCATAACGTAACGTAATCATAACACATACGACAGATAAAGTTAAAGTATGTATATGTAGAAACAAAAATAACAGTGGTTGATTAAAAAACGATGAAAAACCACGAAAAACGAAAAATAATAACATTGATGTTTTGTATCAAGTCAGATTTCATATCAACTGGAAAATGTCTTTATGTTTTGTCCGTTAAATGATTGTATCGAAGATACGGAACACTTCTTTCTGCTCTGCCATGCTTATGATGCGAAGAAACGCAGTCTTTTCAACAGCATGAATGTCATGCTCCTCCGACCTCTTTGAATATCAAACCTTTCAAGTGGTAAACTCCTTGAAATCATACTAGATAGTCATGACAAATTGCTATTTGCTTTAAATACAAATATTCTTAAGTCGACATTAAAGAGCAGTTGCTAACCAGAGGCCATTGCGGCGGAAACTACACATGTTGCAATTCTTTCACGACTTTTGTGTTATCAAGTTTTGGCATAGTAACGACTTATCAGCAGCGGAAAAGACGGTGCTTCTTCACTTCGTGGTCAAGATTAATTTGTTGTTATGTATGTATGCGCGCAAAGGCTTTCTGTTTTTAAGATCTTTTTGCAGTGTTTTGCAGAGTTTTGTTGTTATGTAGGTGCGCAATCCAATTTTTCGTTTAATTAAATTTGTAATATTTACAGCAAGTCGGTTTTATCTTATGTTGCAAATTGTTATCTTTTTGTTTGGTAAATGTCACATGCTCCTTGTGGTATCATTTCGTAACCCTTGTTCTCTGTAAAATTTTATGATTCACATAAGAAACAAATTTCCTCAAAAATTTACCAAAAATACCTCAATTATAATTTAGACTTCTGGTTCAGTCCCAGTTCTGCAAGGCTTTCTTTTACCAACTGCACCGCATTTTGTGCACAGCCCCAGTGCAATGTAACACCGAACGCTCCGTGACCATAATTATGAATAATCTAAAAAAATTGTTAGAAATAACGTTCTGTTGAAAGGTAGTCATCGTGCGGCGAGAAATTATAAAGCCTGGTTTTCATGAATCGTAATTCATTAGCGATGGTCGCCGATTGCATTGGCGATGAATTACGATGAGCTAAAACTTTTAAAGACCGGGTTGTCATAAGCATCGGAGATCATCGCCGATGGATTTTTAGAATAAAACAAATTGAGCTGGATCTAGACTCGCTTTTGCTCTTGCGATATTACGATTGCGATATTACGATTGCAATATTACGATGGCGATATTACGATTGCGATATGCGATGTATCGAGATTGGATGTCTTATAGATCGGCGATGAATTACGATTTATAATCGACATTCTTTTTATTGCGTTTTTTGACAGTTTTTGTACAGTATTACCTGTAACACGTGCCCACGGATGCAAGAGGGTAAAGTATTGGACTTTGAGTCGTAAATTGATAGAACTTTGACCTGCTTGTTATATTTGTTGTTTCGAACTTTGAACATGTTTTCGTAACTATAAAAGCGTCCTTCCCCTTGTGTTTGGGGTGGTGGATTTTGAGAATCAAGTGAAGTGACACTTGCTACATGCTTACGTTGTATTTGATGTTGACATGCTGTTGCTGTTGTTGATCCTATGTAAGCTTTATTTTGCACGGTATTACATAAAAACCAACTTGATTCAAAAGATAAACTTACGTTAAAATAGTGGAAATAATGCAAAATTATGCCCGTAGCATATACCTCCTGTAAATATGACGTTTTACGCTGTTTATTAATAGGTCATATGGCCTTTCCCGGGGTGAAAGGGTTAAATAACTTCTGTTCTTATGTATTTCGTTTCTTTTTTATGCAATTTGTTTGTAAATAAATGCATGATTAATTTTAGCAGATCATCGTCGCACGTTCCAGCGTATTGCATGTAGAAGTGAACCAGATTTAAGTGCTACAGACATATCTTGAGCAGCTATGGCCATCGTAAATAATATTATGATCAAACTGTACACTGGTAATAATAGAGCAATAATCATAGAATTGGATATTCCAACTTTTCAGATTGAAAATAGACTTTTTACCCGAGTCTTCGCTTAGACTTTCCTGAAGTCTAGTTTTTGTTTAAAATACTGATTAAACAAAATATAATCTTAGTAGAATATAGTCAGAATCCACCCTGCCGAAAGCGCAAGGGTGGTAGCAAACAAGGTGGTACTCATGTAATTAGTCTACACTGAAACGAGTCTTTAAGTAAGAGTTCTATTATCGAACTTCAAATATGTCATTGTTCGAAGTTCGAATCATGATTACGAGGCGTAGTCCAGAAATTTTGCTTTTGAGTCGTATATTGCTTTTTGATATTGTAATTATTCTAATAAATATAATCAAACTGATCAATTTTTTTACCAATGAAAAAACAAAACAAGGATTTTAGTGAGAACAAGAAGCTTACCTTCACACTTTTTGGAATCTTTCCATCTTTTAAATCAAATGACATTACCTCTCTCTCAAGACGGACAGAGGGTCTGTATGGCCTAAGGCCTACACATTCCTGAATGAGTTCTGCATTCTGAAAGAAAATTGCAATTTTAACGAACTTTTTTATCAAGAGGAGTGGAGTTTTATCGAAAGGTCTTTCGCTAGGGGAAAAAGGGAAAACGGGAAAAATTTTAAAAATGGGGAGAAAGTGGGAAAAGAGACCCCTCCCTTCTTTTCTCTTTTTCCAATTTTATCCTTCCCACTAGAAAGAGACTTGTAGCAATTCCACCAAAAGAGATATCCTTTAAAAAAAATAATGAAGACATAATGGATAGGAAAAAGATATTTTTCAAATCATCATTCGTATTTTCCAAATTATTTCTATTTTTCATTCTTTTAATTGAGGCGATTCCAGTAAAAGTAGTCAAAAAAAAACTACAATTAACTTTCAAAATCAATGAAGAATCTATTTGATAAAATCTAAAAGCAGCAATGAAATTTATTTATATTCTAACACAAGCGACAGGATCTAAATTTGTTTCTTCAAATTATTACAAAATTTGCTTATTCGGTATACGTAAAAATATACCTAATTACTTTAATTTGTATTGCAAAAAAACGGCTTAATATTAAGTGAAATTCACTACCTTTAAACTTGGTAGCAAATTTCTGGTTCGCTCAAATATGTTCCTACTATCTTCTTCAGACAGATCTGGATTCCCACAAGCCTGAAATGTCCCACCAATCAGGACATAATTCATACTATGGTAAGAGAAAACGTTGTCATAAAATACATCTCACTAAGTCTGATGTCCTGTTTGTCTGTTCCCAGAAAGCAACTTTGTTAATCTGGAATCTCCAACCAATGCATAACAATTAATAATATTTAAAACTTGGAAACACACACGATTTGTGGGAGTTAATGTGCCGGGGGTGACCCAAACAAAACTATCTCCGTTTGCAGGGTTGGAGCTTGAAATCTGAACTATTTTATTTTTTGTTTTAATATTGTTGTTTCAATGTTAAAAAATGGACTGAAAATAAATGATGTATCTTCAATATAATTTAAAAGCTCACTGAACGGATTAGGTTAATTAAAATGTCATGTTTTTGACAGGTAAACGTGGTCGAAGACGACTGGTAATATCCCAAACTCCAAGTTTTCCTTTCAAGCGTCGTTTCATGTGCAAGGTGATATATGTACCCTCACGGATTTCGAGCAATAGCCCTGCAAACGGAGATAGTTTTATTTGGGTCACATGGTACACCAGCAATAAGGCAAGTATATTAGTCTGTGAATTACGAAAGTCAGCAAACGTTACTCACAGTGGGATGATGTAAACTTTATGAGGTTCAGGAGAAGCATTTAAAAACTGAGCATAGTAGAAGTGTTTTATCCATGGAGCTTTCACCTTTTGGAATAAAACATTAAAAATCGGTTAAAATGTTAGAATTAGCAAATAAGCACAAAAATGTGTAAAGCTATGGGATAAAATCAGGAAAAATATATTGAAAAGTATCTTGTATCTTTCCTGTAAAAATGCAAAGGTATCTGGAATCTTTAAAATAAATAGGCTTACAGCAAATACCCTGAATTCTGACCAGCAATAGGAGAACAATAGGTTAATTTAATTACGAGAGAACAATAGTTTGAGATCGAAAAACAAATGAGGTATCTCTAGGAAAAACAACTATTTGAGTAATATGTACTTATTGCATTTACAATAGATGAATCTGGTATCTAAAGGGCACATTTCGACCACCTTCATTGGGGTCTCAACAATGATCACATCAACCCACAAAATGTTCTCTGTCAGCTCTGAGGGTAACAGAAAACTTGCAACACGAGGAAGACATAGAAGAATGAACATAAAAATCTCTGAAATTCAAATAAATACCCTGGCTATTTGTCCTCTCATTGGTTCAAGTGCAGCATCCTTGCAAAGCTCACGTGATCCAAGCCCAGAACAGTTAACGATCACGTCATAAGATGCAAGCTGGGAGAAATGAATGGTTTTAGTAAAATAATCAATCGTTCAAACATATCATATAAATTTTATTTACGGAATACTATGTTAAATAGATTGCACATAAGAAAAAGCAAATATTCTTTACGGACCAAGAACAAAGATTATCTGGCTCGAGTTATAAAATAGAAAGATTTGTATTTCTATAAATGAATTCAGTTGTTCAAATGTCTGAAAATTTCAATGGAAAAAAATAATTTAAAATGTGAATACAACATGAAGAACAACGAAATCACTTTTTGCATTTAAGAGGTTGATTTCGTTTGATTATTGACCCGATTATTGAATCTTTACTTAAGGGTAAATTGGGATAAAATCACAACTATGATGTTTACCACACATAACTAAAATCGATAAAAAACACCTCACAAAACCATAAAAAAAGATGTATAGATCATTAAAACTGACTTCTTCAAAGCTGTTGATCTTTTGCTTCACAATCTTTCCACCTTTCTCTTGAAATCTGCAATTAAAAACTTAGATGTTAAACAGGCCAAATTGAGATCTTATACAATTTTTCAATGGCCGTTCTTCTTTTAAAAAACTTACATAGTATCTTAAAGCTAAAAAATACAAGATTTTAGTTATCATTGTGTTTTACTCGGCAATTAGTGCAGTTTTTCTCAACAAAGGTAACAAACTTTAAGTGCAAGCCTCTTTTATTGAATGCGATCAGAAACAGAAATGTTTACTCTAAAGCTCCTCAAAAGTAGCGTTAGAAATGTGTAGCATTTTTCGGAACACCCAGTAAGTTTCCCAAATTTTTTCGCTCATAAAATTCGAGTACTATGGCACAATAATTACTACACAAATCAGTAATTATTGCACTTTAAAATATTGAAACAAAGTTTGGCGAAGAAATACTAAGAATCAGATTTAAAAATTTTAAAACAATTTAGCTGAAATGATTCGTCCCGAAATAAAGAAAAAAATTATTTCACAACATAACCAGTGCAAACCAAAAATAATTTTTGAAAAGCGAGAGGCCCTTTGGTGCTTCTTCATCATCAGAATTCCTTCTTTCAAAAATATGTGTGCCCCGTATAGCCAAACCTTACTTGGTATTGACTAGATTTACAACACTTTGAAAAATTTTAAATTTTGATACGACACCCTAAATGCTAGATTAATTATTATTGAAGAAATTTTAGTGTACCTGAATTCCAAATTATCTGTTAAATCGATCAAAAAAGAGGGGAAACAATGCCCCGTTGAGACTGAGGCCAGAAAATATAGTTGCCCTGTCTTTGAACCAGAGTCGTAGGAAGCATTTGAATAGTGGGGGGGGCACAACATTTGAAGGGCAGTTTGGCCACACCCAGTTCTTTTATGACCACGCCCTAAACATCGCTCCCTTATTTCTGCTTGTAGGGATGATCTTTACATGAATTGACATACGGTTAAATCAAACATTGCAACCAATTATTTGAAATAATATAACGAATATAACATTAATATCCTGATATAACGAATGTATATTCGAATTCAAATGACACTCTCATGATTGTTTGATACCTAGAATCTAGAATATTTATTA
The DNA here is from genome assembly GCA_036873815.1 of Phacellophora camtschatica. Classification (NCBI taxonomy): domain Eukaryota; kingdom Metazoa; phylum Cnidaria; class Scyphozoa; order Semaeostomeae; family Ulmaridae; genus Phacellophora; species Phacellophora camtschatica. The sequence continues at coordinate 1,735 of JAYJMH010005909.1, read as the reverse complement.
TCGGGGGGAGGGCAAAAAGACCGTTTTTCCGCGAGAAAGAGACTTCAAGTAAGTCCACAAAACATGGACCACGAAGTAGTTTGAAAATGGTGGAGCTAAAAAGACTGAACACCCCTGAAAAGCAGCCAGAGAACAATGAAAGATTAGGGAAAATGTGATATTTGCAGAAACCCGCCATCTCCGCTGTCCCTGGAAAAATTTGTCTCGAAAACGTTTTCAACGATAAGAGTGTCTCAAAAACTTGTCTCAAGAAGATAAGAAAATATGAAAACTTTTATTTACGAGGGTTAAGACAAATAACAACAAAAAACTGTTTCTTTGATTTTTTTTAATGAAAATTCTGTTGTCAGAGAGCACGACATTTCAACAGACAATAACGCAACAGCAGCAACAACGCAAAACACTGGCTCGATCAAATCAAAATGGAGGCCAAAAACAGGCAAAATGAAATTTCAGAGCGTCTTGGTGCACTAGCTCAAGACCACGAGGTGTTGGTTGCTAAAAGGCAAGCCCTGCTGCAGATGCAAAAGCACAAAGAAATAGAGATGTTTTTTAAGTGAGAAAGAGTATATGACCGTCATGGTTTTTTATATTAACTATTATTATACTAGCCACATCAACATCATGTTTTTTTTATTTTGTCTGTTCGTTACCTGGCCGTTGTTGTTGATGTTGTTATAAAATGATTTACACCATTTTTAAATTATGTTTGTTTAAATTATGTTTCGTCTGATTCATTTTTAAATCAAAGGCATTTTCTGTACAGATTTTGTTAAAAATTGAAATGAAAGGTTTCCCTGCGAATTTGCTGTTGGAATCCTACAAAATTGAGGTTTGAAAATATATCTTCTTTCTTGTGCATGAAAAAGGATAAAATCTCTGCTCAAAATATCTGTTAAAATTTCAAAAGTTTTAATTTGCATTCTCTGCACAAAATAAGAACTTTTCAATAGTCATGCGCAGGCAATATTAATAATAACTTGCCCATGCAAAATAAAATGAACAAAGGATTAATGTCACAAATCTATTTGTTCCCTTGCGTGGGGCACTTTACAAACATTTGAGTCTGGGCCTCAAGGATTCATCTTAGAGTCCTATATATATATAGTCCATCATATAGTCCTGAAGGATTCATCTTATATAGACCAAAACATGTAAAGGTTTTTTCCATTTCTCAATATCCCTTTCAGTTCCCAATATAGTATGCTTTGGAATTAAAACCTCATTGTCTGAATTTGTGAAGATAATTTGTGACATAATCTGTTTGTGAACTGAAGGTAACAAAATATAAAATCAGTGATTATTTGAAAATTACCTGCGGCAAAGTCAATTAAAATTATAACAATTAAGTCATGAACAAACTTTTGACAATTCATTCTTTGATTTTTTAATTAATTTAATCATACATTACTTCCCATGTGAAACATTTCTACACAAATTACTAAATATTGAGATTTTTTGAATTTTGATTTTAGAGGTATGATAAATAACATGTTGTCATGGCAACAAGAAAACTTTGATTGTCACTGGCATAAATAATTATAAACTAGAATCAATAACTATAAACTGGCATCAAGAACTATACTAGCATCAATAACTATTATCTAGCATCAATAACTATAAACTAGCATCAATATCTATAAACTAGCATTAATAAGTACAGTACAGGCCATTCGTAACTTAACATAGCAAGAATTCTTACAGATTTTTATCAGTTCTTTGAAAGGCTATAAGA
>JAYJMH010005898.1:0-26007 GCA_036873815.1 Phacellophora camtschatica | reverse complement strand
ACTACGTGTAAATTTGCGTTGCTATGTAAGTGCTTGTTGACAAGGAACTTTTTACCGTCATGCATTGCGTAAAATAGTGGTCCACCATCTTTAGCGCAATCGTCTATTACTGTAACCTTTATAAGCGATTTTGCACGCAAAAAAGATGAATAGATCAATCTTGAAATCCCACAACTTGAAGTTTGACATCTGAAATAAATCAGCAGAATTTGAATTATTCATTTTAAATTCTTCTGTTGCATATTTCTTGAGCTAAAACTCGCATGTGATCCTGAGTAAAAATTCCAATCTTTCATTATTTCTTTTATTTACCATCTTTAAATACATCAGACAAGCTGGTTTCATTATGTGCTTTATTGATCCTTTTTAAATACTCGATTTATACAGCCAATAAGAAGCCGGTTTTTGGAAAATCAGCCTGTCTGGTTTTTTAATATTTTAGCAAGTTAGATAGAGTTGGGCTGATGTTTGGCTGATCTATGCTGCCAATAATGTGATAGAAAAGTCAGAGAAATTCTGCTCCATTATTTGAAGTTATTTCCATCATTTGAATCAGCTCTTTTAATCAATTTTCAAAAATAGTTTTCAAATGTTTGCCAAAAATCTGTGCTTTCTTATCAGTGAGTTTCTCATTGGTGGGTTTTCACTGTATCTTATCGCCGCAGTTCATTTAAAATACAAAAAAACATTGAATAATTTGGTATGTGTGAAAACTAATACTTGTGTGTTTAGGCAGTTGAATGCGTTTCGTTTTTTTGTTGTTGAATTTGTCAGAAAAAAATGTAACTCAGTATGCATTTGTTCATTTTGCACATGTCACTCATGAAAGCCTTTTCTTTTTAGGCGTATTTCGTAGCGTTGGTCCTAAACCTTCGAAAGAAGAGCTATCCAAGAAAAAGGCTAGATCTTATTGGTGGCTATACGAAATGTTTTTCTGCTGTGACAGAAGGAAACAACAATCAGAGTTTATGAACATAATAACTACAGTGCCAGACTCTGAACCTAATTTGAAAAAGAAGGCTGCATTTAAAGCGTCATATGAGACTAGAATAAGTGAACTTGAAGATGGAGACATTGGTCTAAAAATCGACAATGATGAAACAAAGAAGTTGGTAAAGAAAGACAAAAAGAAACCGAAAAAGAAATTTCCATGGTGGATGAAATATTTTGCATGGACACTTCTTGTTTTAACGTCATTTACATCAGCATTTTTCGTTGTTTTGTACGGATTCCAATTCGGGAAAGATAAATCTGCACAGTGGATTTCGTCGATGTTGATTTCGTTTTTTCAAGACGTTTTTGTGAGTCAGCCAATCAAAATCGTCTTCTTGGGATTGTTTGTCGCTTTGATTGTAAAGAAGCCTGCGGAGGAGGAAGATGAAGACAACAAGAAGAAAATCGACGAAGAATATTTAAATGACGCTGCGGAGGAATCAACAGAAAAGCGTCGAAGAAGACCGCAGGGGATCATAAAGTTTCAACCACCTTCTAAGGAAAAAATTCAATCAGCCAGGGAGCTTAGGTAATTTTCTTATAATTATTTAGTTATATTCATTACAGTAGAAAACCCGAATAAAATAACCTAATAGTACCCCCCTGGCAAATATTCTTTCTTTGACACAATTTGGAAAACATAGGTAGAGGAAGGATGATTTGACTAAATAACTACAAAGATTGAACACTTGTAACATTTTAAAATTTTCTCATGAACTTTTTCTCTTTTGAAATTAATTCTGCCAAAAATGTTGCAAAATGTATCAGCCTTGTAGGTTCTTTCAAGTAGGTTTCCACCGTATTGAATCAAAAATATTGCTATAATCATGACACCAAGGTTTTCTTTACTTGTTTTTTCTATTGGTTGCTTGCCATATGCTTCATTTATCAAGGGAAGTGGACAAGTTTTACTTTGAATTTTTCAGACTGAAAGAAATCAAGATGTATGGTATCGTCAAAGACATAATAATTTACGCTATTTTTGTCATTGCTTTATGCACTGTGAGTTATGGACATTTGGATCCAAAATCGTATTTATTTAGAAAAGGATTGGAGGATAATTTTGTTTCAGCAGCGTATGGTGGTGAAATGAAATTTGAAGGAGTACGTGTTTATTATTTATGTTTACCTCGTTTATTTACCTTGTATTTAATTTGTTTATGTACGTTGTTTGTTGATCTTATTTGTTTTATTTACCTTGTTTATTTACCTCGTATTTATTCGTTCATGTATGTTGCTTCTCGATCTAGTTTGGTTTATTTACCTTGGATTTAATTTGTTTAAGTACGTTATTTGTTGATCTAGTTTGTTTTATTTACCTTGTTACCTTCTTTATTTACCTCGTATTTATTTGTTTATGTATGTTGTTTGCTGATCTAGATTTTTTTGTTTACCTTGTCTATGTATCTTTATTGTTTACGTAGTTTATCTTGTTTATGAATCTAGCTTGTTTACTTTGTATTTTTTCTGTCAATGTACGCTGTTTGTTTGCTTTTACTTTGGATTATTTTGTTTGTTGACCTAGTTTGTTGACTATATTTGTTTGCCATGTTTATGTTTGTTTAGTTTTGTTTGTTTGTTCATCTAGTTTGTTTACTTTTTTTGTTTAATTTATTTATTTACCTTGTTAGTTTGATTTGCGTTTGCTTTATTGTGATCCTTAAACGCAAACCAGCATTTTTTAAACATATTTTTAATTTTGTTCTGTAGATAAGCACTCGCGGAGATTATTGGAAATGGCTGCGTACAACTGTTGTCAATGGTTTGTTTTCAACAAGATGGTACAACGGAGATCCAAATATCCCTGGTTTTACTCAAGATATGTGCAACAATTTGTTTGGTGGCGCAAGGATAAGACAACTTCGTGTAAGACGTAGTAAGTAGCTTTACCATTCAATTTTAATATTTTATATCATGTGATTTTTGACGTTTATACTTTGTTTGTTTAATGAATGAAGAAATGAAGAATCAGATATGCAATATGTTGCTTAAAAGAGCAGAGCCATAATTACGATACCATCCAGCCATTCAGCGATTTCACCGTTAAGTCATCTTTTCATCTCCTCCGAAGAAGTTATAGGATCTGTTGCTGTATTTATAAATAGTAAAACATTAGGGGAGGGGGTAAAAACACGACTATGTATCCAATCTCTGTGAGTATCTAATAAAACGTCAGACAATTGAAATATTCGTGATATCTTAATATGATTATTATTGATATATCACAGAAATCTGAAATCGAAATTTTTTCCAGACACCTGCAAACTTCCTGAAATTGTCAAATCTTTGTCAAAACCATGCAAAGATTGGTATTCATGGGACAATGAAGATACGGGACAATATGACCTTAAATGGCAGCCTTTGAAAAATAGTTCACTGTATTTTCCTCCTTCTAACTTTCGTTCATGGGAATATAGGACGGCAGACGAACTTGATACTTATCCATTTGCTGGTAAATATATATTTTCATTTCTTTTATCACTTTTTTCTTCTTTTATTCAGATAAACTTTTATTTTATTTTAAAAAATGGCTGGTGTTCTTCCTTCAAGAAAAATCTTAACTTTAAAGCCGTTACTGTGAAAAAACTTATAATTTTTCGTCATATTTAAAAATTTTATGACTGAGTTTTGTAAAACAAATTATGGTTTTTGTGACAAAATTTTGAAAAGTGTACATATTCGTATTAATATGTTTGTAATAGCATCTGTACCAATTTTGAAGCAAATGTAAGAAGCTTAAATTTTTGAAAACATGTTTCTGTTAGGACCTCTACTGGGACGTTGGGCCAGAAATGATGAAGGCCTTTCCTGTGAAAAACGTTCTATTTTTTCCGCCTGATTGCAGCAAACTCTTCCAATTTCTTGACCTATTTTAAGCAGGTGTTGTCTCTAAGTTTACGTAATTTTTTCTTACCGCCAAAATGTAGCGTGATGAAAGCACTGGTTTCTTATGCTTTTTTGTAAATCGTGTTAGCTAGGCCAATATTTCAGTTCGAAGACCCCTTCTATCAATGTACTCTTGTAAAATATGACTATATCTACTTTTATAGGTGCTATGGCATTGTATAGAGGTGGTGGTTTCATAGGCGATCTTGGTAAGTACCCAACAAAGGCAAATAAACTTATCGATGATCTTTCTAAAGATCTATGGATTGACAGTCAAACACGTGCGGTTTTCATCGAAGCCACAGTTTATAACGCACAAGTCAATTTATTTGCGATTATGAACTTCGTTGTTGAGTTTCTGCCAACTAACGGTGTCGTGCACTATTACTCGATAAAAACTGCACGGCTATACACGTATGGTGGTAGCACGGAATCCTTCACTATCGCGTGTCAATTCTTCGTGTTGTTCTTTTTGATTTTGTTCGTCTATCGTGAGAGCAAGAAGATATACAAGGAGAAAAGGAAGTACTTTTCGAGTTTCTGGAACTTGGTAGAGCTTTTGATGATTATTCTTGTTTTATCGACCATTGCGATATTCTTCAGTCGCATGTTGCTCGTAAATTCGGCAATTTCTAAAATCCAAGCACACCCCGGTACGTTTACAAGCTTCAATAAAGTTGCCAAATGGGATGAGCTGTTCACGATTATGATGTCTCTTCTTGTCTTTGTATCATGTATCAAATCTATTCGTTTGCTGTCTTTCAACAAAACTATCTCTGTCCTTGCATCAACGTTAAAAGGCAGTGCAAAACCACTTTCTGCATTTTTCATGGTGTTCGCGATCTTCTATTTAGCGTATGTTATATTTGGGTTCATAATTTTTGTCAACCATCTTGAGAAATTTAAGAGCTTCATCGCTTCTATGGAGTCAACTTTAGGGTTACTGCTTGGAAGCTTTGAATTTGAGGAAATGCGAGGTGCACACCCAATTTTAGCCCCGATCTATTTCGTTACGTTGATGGTTTTTGGTGTTATGTACATAATGAACGTGTTTTTGACCATTATTATGGACGTTTATGCCCACGTAAAAAGCGATATTTCGCTGCAGTCAAATGAATACGAGATTGTCGATTTTATGATTGGTCGCTTCAAGCGTTTCGTTGGGATCCAACCGAGCGGACAAAACACTTCTGAACCGGACGACAAGATGGCTGAACCTTCTCACACAAGAAAACATCATCAACGAGGGCAAAACCCTGCGAAGCTACACCGAAAGAATGATCCCTGGAAAAAGTTCTTGGAAAATGAGGATGAAATTGCAAAAAAGTTCAAACAGCTTGATAAATCATTGAGCGGGTTCTGCAAGGACGATTTCGCAGAAGACAAGTTTGTTGATGGTATTATCAAACAAGGATATGGTCAACCGGAAGGCGCATCTGGCATGCGCAGCGCTATGAATTTTGACCATTACACTGCAGAGGCTGAATATCAGCAAGATTTGTATGAAGAGTTGAATAAATGGAGTTAGACTGTTGAATTATATCGTTGGGGATGCGAAGGGTTCTTTTTTGACTGTTGTGATAAGGTAGAGCTTATTTATTTGATTTCAAATTCATCCGTGAGTCATTTTATCCTCGTCCCCAATCATACTTCATTTAAAAAATACCTAGACTGGTAAACATTAGCATCTCTCGAGCCAACTTATTGTCTCACCAATAAAATTGCAGGAAATCAAAATAGAGTGGTTTTATTGGCTAACCACTCTTAACTTAAGGCTCAACCATGGCGAACAATGGACATGTTTGCTGACATGGAATTGAGGCGAACCGGAGAAAGTCTCGCATCATTGATATAATTTCTAGAGATTCAGAAAGACAAAATTCGAAATTCTGATGGGACTTGAAAGATCAGAGACTAGTTTGAAATTGAGATAATCCGTACTCCAGGGGTATCTGCGTTAGCCAATCCCCGGATCCGTCCATAGATTGACTAATCAAAATCACTAGCTGCCCCTGGATAATTAATCATTAGCTATCACTACCCATCTAATAATTTTACCTAATCATTAGTTTTATGATGGCTAATCTAAATCATGAGCCATCACGATGATAGCTATCTCTGTAATCATTGGCGAATCCCTGGATCGATGGATTATGATTGATCAAACCATGATCCAGTGATATTTGTCCTTTGTAAAGCATTCATAGAAACGAGGCTGGTTATCCACAAACTTTCACCTGCAAATCCTGTTCTTGTTTTACTATTTGCAATTTTAATTGCAACCTACTTTTTATGGCGTGATGTGCTTTTTTAAAGTATAATGGCTGAATTTTTTTTTAGATCTGTTTACTTTTAAACTTGCTCGTATCCCCGACACAATATCATAGAGGCTTATGCGTGATATTTGAAAATTGTTGTTATTTGCTATATGCGTAGTGTTAGCTGGATTAAATGTTGTTTCTAGCACTTTGTCAATAAACAAGTAATTGTTTTAAGTAAAGTTTGACTTACAATCTTAGGATCATTTCATTTGGATTATAAGGACTCGTGAAAAAGTATAATCTATTCCAGTTTAACTCATTATGCCAAATATTAAAGAAATAACGAAGAGCAAATGGATAAAAAGATTCTTCCTTATATCAATCAAAACTACTTACAATTTTGTACGTGTTCTCTTCTCCCCCCATGCTAAAGTTCACTTATCCACTGATTTATGTGAGAGTTCTGATTACTTTCAGAGCGTAATGAGTAAAGCCTGGTTTCCATGTCACGGAGCATTGTAGGAATAGTTCTTGCGACACCTTGCAATGGATATAAACTGCTTTTCTAAATCCTTGCGACACCCTGCGAAAAATAGAAACCACTTTTTTGTTGTGACACTCGTCTTCTGATAAAAATCTTCTGCGAGTGTGATTATATAGAAATCAGGCTTTGATGGTAATATGAACAGCTTACACGTGTGTTCATTCATTTTCTTTGTTTCCAGTTTGAAGTTGTCAGGGGTGTCGCAATATTCAGAAACATTCATAAAACTTTTTAATGGAATAAAATTTGTTTTGGGTATATTATCGGAAATTCGGGGAAATTTCTTTAACACCCCTCCCCCAATCTAGACAGGATTGTGATCACCCTAGAAGTATTCAAAAACTAAACTAAAATACCAACCAGTAATTTTTCTATAAATAATTTTAATTAGCATCAATGACAGAAAATGATTGAATAATTTATATTGCAATTTAACTAAAATTAACAATTTAATTTAATTAATGATACTAACATTAGCATAATGGAGAGTAGTCTTGCAAACAAAGTATTAACTAACTATTAATTTTTGCTATTTAAATATTTTGTTTGAATGAATGATGAACTTATGAAATGATATCATAATCAGTTTCATACTATAAAATATTGATGTATTTACTTACTGGCATAGTGACGACCTTCTTTTAGATAGAAGGGATTTTGTGATTACAATAATTGTCACTTTGTTTATATTTAATATTTAAATGTAATTGCATTAAATTAGCATAAAATGTAGCACAATTTTTGTCCTTTTTGCCGTTTTCTACCATCAGTAATATTGAATTTATTTCAAAAGCCACTCAAGTTAGACCTCATTTCAATATGTTCTCAAACCCAGTAAATTTAACATAAAATACACCAAATCTTTTGCTGTCATGAAATCTTCATAGAAACTTGATTCTGCTTTCTCTGAGCATGAAGGCATTAAAATGTCAAACTAATGATTGAAGTTGTATATACAATTTTAAATGAAGTTAACAGACATATGACCATTGTTTGCTAGTTATTTTAAGTGCTGTTTGGTGCAGGTTATACTATATGTTGCTGCTTTTGGTCTAAAATTCATTTGCTAAACATTACATGTTGATGTTTATTGTCTACAAATTGTACATTTTCATTTTAATCATTGTGTTTGTTTGGTCAGAAGGTCAAAGTTTCCCTCTCTATACTCTCTTAATCATTCCTTGACTGTACATTTCCCCAGATTTTTTTTTTGGTTCTATGTGATAAAATGTTTGTAATTCATGATGAGAATCATAAATGAGTTAACAAGTCAGCTGATCTCCAGTGTTTTTGTCGAAGTTTTTCGAAGCAACAATAAGATATTGTTGATAAAGCATAAGGATAAACCCATGGTAATGCATCTTCAAGTTACTAACTGTGACCTACAGTAGGTTGGAAAACATGCTTAAAATGGCCTATTTGTAGTTGTGAGCAAACACAAAAAAATTATATAGGTTAATTAACTAAAACAATGGAAAATGGATGAACGTAGTTGTAAGTGCAAGCAAGTTTTCCAACCGTGGTTTGATAATCTTCTCCAATACTAAATATAACACCATTCTGTCAACATACTGTGTGTTATGTACAAAATTGTGTATGGAACTCCCATAAATTTTGTAAAAGACCATGAACTCCCATAAATTTTGAACACCTTCTGAAATTACAATTGAAAATATTTGATAGTTCAAATGTTAGGTCGAAAATTTATAGAAGTTGATTGAATTTTCCTAAAAAATATTTTAAAAATTAAGCAATGTTGATCATTATACAGTAATTTACATGCATTGAAAAATATTTTACAAAATGCATAACCTCAAATTGGTAAATTTATCTCTTTATCTTTAGCTCTGTACCAAAAGCCACTTTGCATACACATAGGTACAGCAGGAAATGTTTTTATGACATAACAGTACATACTGACAGTTTCATTACACTGGTTCACTGTTCCTTCCCCATTCTACAACGGTTAATCCAATTTCAGTTTCTTCACGGATGCGCTCTAACCTTGCCTCATTCTCTCCCATGTCAGAGAATGGTATGAAACAGAAAACCTGCAAAGAAAAACATCATTTCATAATTGTATCCACATATTCAATACTTTTCATTTTATGCTCTTTCTTGTGACAAATGATTGGGAATTACCTTGGACTTTCATATACTATATATAGTACATTTCTTTGGATCATGAAACATTATTTTTAAAATCTATTTTCTCCCCAAGAAGGATAAGAGGTTTTCTAGTCCACAGGTATTTTTTCTCCCATAATGCCAGTCAGCTTTTGTGTTATCAAATGTTGTTGTTTTTAAAAATCTACTATTTTTACTGTTACGAATATGAATATTTTTCTTACAGAATTTTAAAATGAAACTTCATCCTAACAACATCATTCTCAAGCTAATCTTATTGAAAACAAATGGATGATATAAATTGAAAGATTAAAATATTAGCGATAAAAAGTTCATAAAAAGGGTGAAGTTTAAAGGAATTTTCACTTTTGATTCATGAAAACAATTACATGCAATTTTTTGAAAATTTTTATAAAAAGTTGTTTACCATGTTGAACATAAAACTAAATGGTATCCAGGCAGGAAGGAACCCTGATGAAAATGACCTTGCATTGGCAATAGTTCCAAATTCTGGTCCTGCTTGAAATTCTAGCTCCACAATGTCAAGCCATTTACAGTTCTTTGTGTAAAAGAAGGCTTGAAGAGATAAATGATCCCTGTCAACCTAAGAAATGAAAATTTTGCATTAAGAATAATTGCCAATCAAAATTTTATTATAAAATTCTTGTAAAAATAACTCCATAATGTAACTTTAGTGTATACACATACCGTTTTTTCTTAATGTAAGAAAAGCATCTTTCTATTTTTATGATCCAAATTTCTTTCATTTTCATTTGTTATATTATGGGGAGGTTGCCCTTCAGCCCAAAGGCTGTTTTTGAAAGGACCTTCTGTCTTTACCCTTTGCTCATTTGCTTGTGCCATATGGCATTGTGCGATATATATATACATTACATAAAGCACAATAAGTTACTTTCTTTTAAAATTGCACTTTTTCGATTCTTCAAAGAACAAACATATTCACCTTGTATATTTCCAATTGTTCAGACAATGCAAGGGTCTCTAATGCAATCAAGACTTTATCAAAGCAAACAAATGGTGAATCATCACCTTGCCATCTGCAAAAAATAGAAAAATTAAAAAACAATCAATGTGATATAATAATTTTACGATTATTTATGGCACAATTAAAAAAATGATCAAAAGTGATGGGCTTATCAAATTGTTTGCAAGGTGTGAAGCAATAACTATACTTCCATTGTTGTATTTGTGTTGCATTTGAATTTGACATTTTTGGTTGTTGTTCACCTCCAAAAATCATTATCATTGTTAATGACTAATTAATGTGATGTCCAAAAAAGTCCTCTACTTCCAAATTATATCATAATAAAATTCTTCCAAACTAATTATCTTCCTTCCTTTTTATTCTACACAAACAAAAACGTAATCAAGTTGGTTTTAACACAAACTTGAGACCAGGGCCAGGCCTCTATTTTCTCTTTCGTTTTATTCCAAAAAAACATTACTTGCTCGAGTTAGTCGAAAACAGGCCTTCTTTATTTATTTATCAATCGGCGATTATTTACCTACCTTTCATATCTTTGATGCAATGATCTGACTCCCGGCAACCAAACAGCTGGTCGCAAAGCAGCTTGAAACGGTGCCTGAAGCTTGCTTAATGTTAAACTCATTTGGAAACCTTTTTAAAACTCATCCAAAACAAAATTTCACCATTCTTAGTACAAAATTGCAAAAGACCTTTTTGCTGTGGTGTTGTTTTTCTTGACAAATGTTGTTGTTGCTATTTTTGTTTTTGTTGTTGGTGCTAATTTTTGCGGGAACGCCAAAATATGTACCTGCGAGAAGTCCAAAAAATCAAATTCGTGAAAATAGTTACCCTTGAAATTTATTTTATACTATTTTTCAAAAATTTTCAAATTTTTATTTTTTATTTCGAAATTCATGAAAATAAATACCCGGAAAGACGTGGTTTTAACAAATTCGCAAAAATTGTTACCCGCGAAAAGCACAAAAGATGGGTTCCAACATCCAAAAATTCGTATCAAAAAGGCGCTACAATCGTCGAATTGTTTTGCGGATTGACGCTCTAATAGTAACATAACAGCGCAGCCTGTTTGAAAAAAACTCAAAATAAATGTTCATAAATTCTGAATCACAAGACCACGAGGTATTTGACAAACATGAGTAAGGGGTCTTTCCTTAAATAAGCTATTGGCTCGTGCCCGATAAGGAAACTGATTGGATCAAGTTATTGAAACATATGAATGATAGGAATAGAGTTATGTTTTGGGCAGGGGATCATAATGTTCGGGGGCATAGCTCCTGGCATCCTAACTCTACGCCTTAGAACATTGTTGATTGACAGGTGGCTGTGAGCCTATGTCAAATGCCTTTAAAAGATTGTTTTTGAAACAGAAGACATTTTCATTCTCTTTGTGTGAAAATAATGTGGTGCAATCATGGTGCAATTCTTGAAAGAGTAAGTTTTAAGAAGACTCAAAGAACTATGTAGTCTTTTTGAAATACAAAATACAAAGTTGATATTTCTTAAAAATGTTTTGACACTGAAAAAGTTGTTTGAAAGAATCTCATTTTTGTAGTTTACATAGTCAGTTTCAAAAGTAAGTGGAGGAAACTTCTTTGTTGACAATAGTTTTCAAGACTGTTTGTTTGCTAGTTGCTTTCAATCCCTTATCAAATTTGTAAGAATGTCATCCCATTCTTCTTCATCGTCTTTCATTAGTTTCAAGTAGCGCTCCCTCAAAATGTGGGCTGCCATTTTTGGTTGTCTTTGTCGAGTAAAGATTCCTTTCTTGTTTCCACCAACTCGAGTCAATTCTAAAATAAAATAAGGAAAATAATGAAAATAAAAAAAATGAAAACTGAAAACTGAACGAAACAAGGACGAAACTAGGACGAAACGAAATAACGAAAAAATTAAACGAAATGAAACGAAACGAAATAATGTTAAAATTAAGCGAATTAATTATAAAATGAAACAAAACGAATTCTCATGGACGAAAGACTCATCTTGCAATAAACTTATACAATTCTTATTTTGGGGTGGAAGGGATACATTTAAACGTACCTTGAATAGTAGCAAAATCAGCAAAATTCCAGAGCATTTCACCAACGAAAAATTTCAGTCTGTATTTATCAAATATTGGAAAGTATTTTCTTATCGTATCAACTTGATATTCTTCACTGAACATCACTGATGGCTCCTGTAGAAAAATTAGAAGAATAAAGAATTAATCAGATTGCTTTTCTTTTGGAATAATTTAATGATTAAGACTGCTGCTTAATTATTACTACAATCATTTATAACTTTTTTCAAACATTACTAAAATCATATATTTCCAAATACATTATCTTTATAGTAGTAGTAATACCTAATAGTTTTGGCCACTTACCCCCAGTGTTAAACACTGGTATTAATTTACCAACCTCGAAAGGATAGACAACCGAGTTAGCTAGCTGTGGGTTTCGTAGTCGGACGTTCCGACGACTAATCCCAAACCCGCGCTCTCGCAGAAAGTTTGACTTCGAAGCACAGCGCCTTAACCTTGTGGCCATATCTTTATAATTACTAACCATATTAGATATCATATGATCTCGCTGCTGCTGTTCTTGTTCAAGTTATCTAGATAAGGATCGTGTAGAAAAACTGTTTTATATTTCATTTTCATTTTTCGGTTAATTTTTAAAGGTTTTGCACCCTGCGAATAAAAAGACTGATGATGAGTCTTTGAAATGAACATAAAGAGCCAATAACTGTTTTTCTTTACTTGTACTGTTTCTTTTAAGCTTTCCTTGGAATCTAGATGAATCATGAACGTTCAAAATGGACGTTACAGTATTTTTTTTCTGCCTTACAATATCGACTATTAATTGAATTTGCAAACAAACAAAATGGTTCCATCTTACCCTATGCAATCCAGGAATAGCATCTGCACCATATTCAGCTTGTAGAATTGGCTTTTTAAATGCATCGTACCAATTATTTAGATCCGTTTCAAATTGTTGTTGAATAATTTCAAGGTGTCCTGGGTCGTGGTACCAAGCATAGTATCTGTTTACACATATTATATCCGTGAATTTCACCTGTTGGTATAAAAATATTCAAACAAATCTTCAAAACTTTGTATTTGAAAACATTTTATTTAATATTCAAATGTGTAAGAGATGTTTTCAAAATGTTTAGTCAAAGCAATGTTTTTAAGTCGCCATTACTATTTGTTTATTTTAAATCAATCATTAATTATTTTAACGAAGATATGAGAGGTTAAAAAATATTTTACCACTTTGTCAGTTTCTGCTCTCTGGTTCGTTACAAAAGTTACTGGTCTGTTTGGATCCAATTTTCTTGTATACTGAATTACACTCCTGGAGAAAGAAATAAAAAGGAATAAGTTGAAACATAAATATGTCGTTTTTTCTTGCAAAGCCAAGTCCCCATGTAGCCTTAACGTGCTCTCGGTACCACAAGCAGTTCAGTTTCTCTTATTAATGGCAACGTCTTCTCCGGTTCCGCCGACATTTTGAGTTTGAAATGCAGTTTGCAGTAACTTCTGGGAGAAAGTTGGATAAGTTAAACTTTTTTCGGCACAGTGAGGATGGTCTAGTTGCCTAAGGCACCTGCCTCACGATCGTACGGTCGTAAGTTTGAATCCCACCAAGGTCATACTTGCTGTAAAAGTGTGTATAGAGATGCCAACTCTCTGTAATTCCAGGCAAAAAGACAAAAAGGAATCACGAGGTGTGTCGTGTCGAGAGGAAGGACCTGGGTCGCCCTGCTTGGTTTAGCCTTGTGCTATGCAGGGGGCCTTGCGAGCATAGCAAGTGTATGTGCCTGAAACTGCAATTGCAGCAGTCTCCCGGTACCGCCAACAGCCAAATGTGAATTGGTAACGCTTTGCCTGCGTACCTGCGAGCTGCTCTGCCTGCGATGGGACTGCGATGTCAAATACATGGAAGATGGAACAGCTGCATGGAATGGAAATATGAAAACTAGGCGTAACCCAACACATATTTTCACGTTAGAATGTATATTGTTCATTGGTAAATGATAATGTTTATTATAGATAATAAATAGGTAAATAAAAAAAAAAACCTAAAGTATCCCTCAGCTTCGATTAATTCTGATTTTGGTTCATTTGCAACAGACCACATTACAACTGATGGATGATTCTTATCTCTGTGCACCAACTCTTTCATTACTTCTAAATGATGACGTAAACTCTCTTCGCCCATGTTGTCACTGCGAAAGAAAAAATACATGAATTCATTATCTATTCAGAATAAATTGTTTTCATTTCCTACTTTTGACTAATCTAAACATTACAGAACCTATTTGTAAAAATTTAACTTGTTCAATATGATTAGCGGCAGAGATGGAATTAAGAAAGAATCTTCTCCCTACTCATAAAATGCTTATTTGAACGGTTAAAGATTATTTTCTTTATGATAAATATTTAACATTTAATAGTAGTAAATATTAATTTTTAATATTCTAATATTTTAATATTCAATAAATAATAAATATTTTTTTATTATTTTGTTCTGCCATTTATTTTATTTTTGTCACTTTTACTAAGCAAAGCAAATTTTGAACTTGTTGTTGTTATGTCATCGCCATGCTTGTAACTTTTTGGGCAAATCCAATCTAAGATATTTTTTATTTTTGAAAATAAAACGTACATTTCTATACCAACTCCGGGGCTTTCGTCGATAACCACAAACCCTTCCCTGTCGGCCATATATAAGTCTTCATCGGCATAAGGGTAGTGGCTGGTACGAAATGAATTAGCTCCCATCCATTTCAATAAATTGAAGTCTTTAACAAGAATTGGTAGATCAAGTCCTTTTCCTCTGATCTGAAGGGAAAAAGAACATTTGAAAAACGATTAATTATAAGCGAGTTCAAATTAGAAAGATTCAACTGTCATTGCGATTTTTCAATATGATGGAAAATGTATATTTATATTTCACAAAATGTAAGTTGTGAAACTTCAGGTAACATTTTTTTTAATTTTTTTTTAATTTCCCGAGTCTCGCAAAGTTTTTGTGCGATGATTTTGTAAGGTGAATGAAAAGGTAAACAATTGCCTAAAATGTTAAAATCAAATGGTCAGATTAAACGATTGTATGCTTACATCCGCATCTTCATGCCTTCCAAATCCTCTAAAATAGAAATTCTGATCGTTGATAAGAAATTTTGTGTCCTTGATGTCAACAGTACGAATTCCAATTGGAAGACGATAAACGTCTGTCGTTCCAGTTTTGCAAATCGTAGTTATCTAAAAAATAGAATTTATGATTATTGAAACATCACGAGAAATGAAGGCAGGAAAAATAAAGATCAAGATGTTAAATAATTCTCAGAATGCTTGATACATTTCCAGTTCTGCTGCCTTTTCTATTAGATCCAGTTTAACCCAATTAACAAGCATATACTATCAAATTTTCATTTTGTAGGGGGTAGCATACACAAAATAACTTAATCAAAGGATAAACTTCCGTTGAAATGTCTGAAATAAATAAAAAATCATGTATGTATTAACCCCCTAAAAATACGACGTTTTTCATTGTTCATCAATGGACCATATAGCCTCTTCCGGAGGGGACAATGAAGATTCGAATTCTACTCAGAAAGACAATGTAGTAGAGTAGAAGCGGAACATGCTATGCTGCAGGATGGACCTACTTTCCTGTGCTCGGATGATCCTTCTCCGATCCTTCCCCCCTTATCGTGAACAGGCTTACTGTAGATCACAGGTACGTTGTAAAACACAGAATGTCCAAATTTGTACATACCTTTAAAGTGTATAAATAACCTGGCTTAGGACTCATCCCAATTGGCCACCATAGCTCCACATCAGAAATGTTCAACATTGCTTTGAACAAGGCTTTACCTTCAATAGAAGCTACTTTACCGTCATTTTTGTCGTACAACTCATACTCTACAAGAATATCCTCCTCGTCTACACCTTCCATTGCAGCCACAGTGCTTTCAATTTGAACTAGGCCCGATGTATCTTTAAAATCCGTATCGATTGTGATGGATGATAAGTATGCAGTTGGGGTCGTGTATAGTTTTACTGGACGATGTATTCCAGCATAGTTAAAGAAGTCCATTTGAAGATTTTGTACGAAGTAGCCTGGTGGATACCTTGAAATTTGAAGTAACTGGCATCAGAAATTAAAGGATGTATAAAAATCATGCTTTATAAAAAGTACACAAAATTAATTTGGCAGTTTGATAAAAAGAAGGATGCATTCGAAGGTCTTTCTGTGTTTGTCTGAACTTTTGTTTGATTTGTAAAATGAGTAACATAGCTTCGATTTAAAATAACTAAACTGCTTTGGATAACAGGAAAGAACATTTTTAGATTGAGCGTTTTCAGAGCAGGAACTACTAAAGACCAAAGTTCCCTTAATAATTACATGCTATGGTACATATGCAGTTGAAACCATCCTATGTTTGATCCTACGTGTGCAGAAACTTAAATGTTATAAGTTGGTAAGTTATTACATACTCTAGGCCCTGGATCACAAGGTAGTTATTACAGAGAACCTCAGATAGATGGCCTATTTGATAAATTTTTACAAACCTTTATAATTTTTTAAATTATTCACGTGCTTCCTTGTATGGCGATGTGGGAGTCCCAAATGGGTATAGAAGCAAGCTAGTTGTTTTAATGTCAAAACGTGCACTGGAAATGACTAGCCTTCCTTTTAGAAAGTTCATGAATGGAGGCAATTTTATTGTTAAGTTTTGGTCAGGTAAACGTGATTGCAGATGATTGATTTATATTCTAAACTCTAAGTCTGCCCTAATTTTGAAATTTCTAGCCTCACAGATTTCAAGCTGCAACCCTTCAAATGCAGAAAGCTTTTTGGGGTCACCCGGTAGGTTTTATAAGCGACTTTATTTAATGGTTACTTACCTATCAGTCTTGTTCATGTACTCGATTGATCCGGGGGGTAATGTTGTTGGTGACAAAGTGTTGTTAACGGCAACAGTGATACGATTTTTTATGTCAAAATCTATGATGTCGCTGATGTCACTTTCGAATGGCAAATGTCCTCCACTGTGTTGCATTACTTTTTCACCGTTCATCCACTACAAAATGAAAAATAATTTATTGTGCAGTTAGGAATTGATCGTCTCTTTTTCTTCCCAACATTCATATTCCGGTGTTCCTCATTTCCATAATACAAATTACAGAATGAGACTTGATAAAACATGGAACAAGATGTTAACGGGCAAACGTTCAAATACAGAACGAAATGTTGAAGGGCGGAATCATTGTAAATTACTGGTTGCTTCATTTGACTGGCAAGTCCCTGTATAACTATCGGCCGATTTCATAGTTTCAAGGGTAGTGTTAAAGGTTTTCTCGATTATAATTACACATTGCTCCCTACGATTGTTATGAGTACGGTTTTAGATGTTTGATCGTTGAATATAACAAAAGAGTTCTTGTTTGTCGATACTGAGATAGATAGAAATCTCAAGAAAACAATTGTATTAAGGCTTGGGCCCTCGACCTTGCTTAAAAGTCTCTCACTCCATAGAAAACCCCGTAAACATTACATAAGAACCGTTACATAAGAACCGTTACGTCAGATTTTATATAGTCCAGCGGAACTTATACTATTTACTGTCTAATGAAAAATATTTAAATACTAGCGTTAATTAGGAATAAAAAGAGGCATCCATAAAGTAGGTACGCACCGTGGGGGGGAGGGAAGGGGTAAATTAAAATCTGTTGTCATTGTTAGATGTTTCCATTGTTTTTTTTTTTGGGTACAAGAGAGAGGGGGTCTAAAATAGCCAAATGAGTGCATACATACTTTAAGAATTCCCCCCAGGAAGGTTTAAATGTAATTTAAACAACTAAAAAGTTCTCACCACTATACAATTGTAATGGCAACTTTCAAATCTCAAAACAACTCTAATTTTTTCAGGATTTTTCCAAGATTTTGGTATAAAGATTTCTCTGTCATACCAAACCCAGCCAACAAAATCTCTCAGCCTCCAGTCTTGAGTAATGTCATTGTAGCTTGAAGGGACTGGCATCGCTATCACATTTCCAGTCTGTGGGTTAAAAATATGGAAAAATATGTTTAGTCTTCTGGAAACATTTTAGATCCAAAAATATCAAATTATACCAGCAGCAACATATTCAAAAATTCCATTGGATGAGAATAAAATTGTGTCATACCCAAAAATCCCAAGTTTTATTATCAAAATTTTTGTTCCAAAACGTTGACACCCAAATGTGTCCTCTGAACTTTTATTAAACACCAAAATGTGTGCTCAAAAATCGTGGCGCCAAAACTTTCGTGCTACCATTTGATCTTTCGCGCCAAAATTTTAGCACCAATACTCTCCAGCCGAAATGTTCGCGCTAAAATATTCGCGCCAACATTGCAAGCGACTGCAAATTTTCAGCTCATATTGACAGGAGAAGAGTTTGAATGCTGGGACGCTGTGCAATTGCATTTTGTTTTGTTTTGTTTCCAGGTTTACGGGTATACCAGTTAGCTGCGTATACATTTAGGCTTTTACAGTTATCATCCGCTACATCGAATAAAGAATCCACTATATCGATAATAAACCTTTTCTAAATTTTGTTCGAGACGGGGAGTAGAAGTAAGCTACGGTTAAAAGATTTTTGTTTGTTTTGTCATTTTATTTTAATTCAATTATACTCTAGCTTCCAAGGAAACTAATCTAAATCGAATATTTAAACTAATAACAATATATATTTATATATAATATCCATATTTCATATTTCGGTTGCTAGCTACAAACATTGCAGCCGCAAGTTGGCCCATTCCATTGTTTTATCATTCTCTTACACGTTTGAATGTTTTTGACTAATTTAATTTCTTTAGGCAAAGCATTCCAAATTTGTGGTGCTAACGATAGGAGACTTTTTGACCCGAAAGTAACTTGGTTTGGTTTGTGATGAATTAATTCGTTTGGATTCCTTGCTGACGTCGTTGTTTGTTTTAGTTTGAAAATATCCTGCATGAAAGGAGGATTTAGTTTTGAGACAGTTTTATAAATTTTTATACAAAGAGCTCTGAGACGGCTGATTCTCATCGCGCATTTCCTCACTTTAAAAAGTAACTCGTCATATGAGCTTGTAGAGTCATTGTAAAGAAATCTAAGAGCTCGCTCGTGGATCTTCTCACTGATTTTTCAGAGGAAAAATGCCAGATTAGAGGGCAGTAATTAATACTCATTTTACTGCAATTTCTGTTCGAGTCCAGCAGAGGACGGAAAGGAAAACATATACACCCCTGATAACATATATAATCTTTATCGTAATCGCTGTCCAGCATCAAATTCTGTTTGATAATGTTCGATATCTTGGTGTCGTTACTTCATAAAACTAGATTGAGTGCAAACTATTTATTTTAAGATTAGTTTACGAAGTTATAAATGTTGTTTATAATAGACTCAGCCAGGCCGTTGTATGACTGGTGGTTTGAAATCTTGCTTGAAAGCTGACGGTCTCTGAATATCTGGAATGAAGGACTAAAAAGAACAATATTTCATTTCTATCTATCATTATCCTAAAATTATTTACAACATAAGAAAGTTTCATCCATTATGTGATCTATTGATATGGATGTAGAATTACCTGTTGCAGAGGTTTTTTCCACCATTCTTTTTCAAAACCCAAGTTCCGATTTGAGGAATTATCTGCTCGAAAGTTCCATAAACCACTAATATCTTTCAGCTCTCTACTCTCTGAATCTTGAGGAAATAATAATCCTTTGCAGTTCGTGAAATAAGTAAAAAAGTAGAAAACGAAAGTAAACGATTCAAGTTTGATCTCCATTACTGTTGGTAACCAGCAAGGCAAGGAACAGGTGGAAACTTTTTATTTTCTGCTGTCTTTCTGTGAATTTTATGCTTTGAAGTCTCATCTGCATATTAATCGAAAACTTGACATCCAAATTTTGCCATCCAAAATTGACATTTATTTTTTTAATCTCCTTTTACCAAAACATTCACTTAGTTCATGATCTGACAAAACTCCTCTGTTCTGTGGTGTGAATGACCTTCAATCGAACAATGGTAATAATCAGCTGATAACAAGATATCACACATGGCACAACCTCGCTTCCAAAAATCTTCTCTTGTGCACATGGAAAGAAAATGGCCGCTCGTTGGGAGTGGAAAAAGTGAAATTTCGCCGTATAAATGCAATATCATTTTTGCAGGGAAGTATATTCATCTCTAAACGACGGTGCCGTGAAAATAATTTAATTAGAAATGCAAGTTTCACAGCTTAATGATGTGAATGTATACAATCTTTCGTCAGGAAAGTCTTTGCCAGAATGGCTATCAGACAGAAAGAAAAGACAATTGCTCAAGCAAGATGTCGATATTCGACGAAGAATCGAACTTATCCAAGACTTCACTATGCCAACTGCATCTACAAATATTTTAGTTTCCAAAGACAAAAATTATATTGTTGCTAGTGGTGTTTATAAGCCAAGAATTAAATGTTTTGATGTCAGTCAACTTTCTTTAAAATTTGAGCGCTGTTTTGATGCAGATGCTGTTAAGTTTGAGATCATATCAGATGATTACTCAAAATTGGTTTTACTTAATTGTGACAGATATGTTGAGTTTCATGCACAATATGGAAGGTATTATCGTACTCGGATTCCAAGGTTTGGGAGAGATTTGGCATATCATTTTCCATCATGTGACCTGTATGTTGTGGGTGCAGGGCCTGAAGTTTTTCGATTAAACTTAGAGCAGGGAAGGTTTTTACAACCATTTATGACAGATGCACATGAAATAAATGTTTGTGAAACAAACCCTGTGCATCAACTGTTAGCTGTTGGTTCAACTGAAGGAAAAGTGGAATGTTTTGATCCAAGGTCAAGAACACGAGTTGGCACATTAGACGTCACAGCAAGTGGCCTCACATCAAATGAAATCCCAGCTATCACTGCTTTGCGTTTCAGAAATGGACTTCAAATGGGTGTTGGACTCAGCACAGGTGTTGTACTCTTATATGACATCAGAGCAAATAAACCAATCTTGACGAAAGATCACAATTACGATCTGCCAATTAAACAGATAACATTTCAAGAAAGCACAAATAAAGTCCTTTCAGCTGACACCAAAGTTGTGAAAATATGGGAGAGAGAAACTGGAGAGAATTTTACTGCTATAGAGCCTGATGCACCAATAAATGATGTCTGTTTATACCCTGAATCAGGACTCATATTTTTGGCCGCAGAAGCTGAAAGGATGGGTGTGTATTATATTCCTGAACTTGGACAAGCTCCCAATTGGTGTGCCTTTTTGGACAGTATAACTGAAGAACTAGAGGAGAGTAATGAAGTTGCAATGTATGATGATTATAAATTTGTGACAAAAGAAGAGCTTCAGAACTTTGGATTGTCACATCTTGTTGGCACAAATATGCTTCGAGCATATATGCATGGTTACTTTATGGATATGAGGCTTTACCATCAAGTGAAATCCATTGTTGATCCATTTGCATATGAAAGGTATCGAAAAGAGAAGATAAAAAATAAAATTAGTGATGAGAGATCGCAGCGTATTAAAGTAAAACAGCTGCCTAAAGTAAACAAGCAATTGGCAGAGAAGTTGTTAGACGAAGAAAACATGAAAAAATCAAAGAAAAAGGGAGATTTTACAAATGCTTTGGAGGATCAAAGATTTTCTGCTTTGTTCAAGGATTTTGATTTCCAGATTGATGAAGAAAGTGAAGAATACAGATTGCTTCATCCAGTATTGTCAAAACATGAAAAGGCAAGAAGACAAAAGGAAGCAAACTTTAATGAGCAATTTGACAATGTTGGGGAAGACTATGATGACAGCTCAGAAGATGATGACAAAGAAATGTGGAGAGATTATAAAGAGCAAAAAGCCAAAGAGAAAGCACTAAGACAAAAAGAAAATCAACCCAAGCTTTTTGAATTAAAGGAAGGCAAAGCATATACTTCAATTTCTAAGACGAGCACTGAAGACATAAAGAAGAAGAAAAGTATGTCTTTTTCAGAAATGCTTCACAATGTAGAAGAGGATGACATCATAAGAGAAAAAGGAACAACACTTGGGAGCAAAGAAGTTACTTTCAGGTTAAACAAATCAAGAAGGGATCAGGAACAAGAAGAAGAAACAAAAGCTCACAGACTTGAACGAAAGAAAGTTAGAAGATCTGCTGGAAATATTACATCTGCAAACACTGGAAAGGAAAGAAATAGGTTAGCATTGTGCACTATCATTTACCAGAAGACCATGAAACGAAAAAGCAACATTTCCTTTACAATAGAGTTAAGGTATAAAGGCCATTGAAAAACTACCAAAAAATGACACTATATGTTTCCGTCATTTGTCATTGAATATGTTTCTAATTAAATTAACAATTTAAATACTCTATTTCCCAATATCATTTCATGCAGGAAAATTATTTACCATACCATTTCTGCCAAATAATTGCCATTTCTAAAATAACTAGAAAATTATAAAAATCGGTGAAAAAAATACTAAAGTTAACAATATCAACATGATAAATAGAATTAACATTAAAATGAATGATCAATTTGTTGAGCAAGCACGAATAGAATAAACAAGCGCAAATAGAATAAACAAGCGTGAATAGAATCAACAAGCGTGAATAGAATCAACAAGCGCGAATATAATCAACAATTAATTTGTATACTTTTTCCTGTTATGATATGAATACAATTGCTTCTATGCTTAAAAGAAGTGAACTTGAAACGGTAGTTGCTACATATATCAATGCTATTTATATTGCTTTACATCTTTCTTCAGTTGTTATGGTTTCTATCTTCAATTTTTATTTTTATCCCTTTGATGGTAATTAACTGGTTTCGTCATCAATTAAACTTGATCATTTTTCATTCTGCACAACAGAAGCTTGAACATTTGAGTTATCAGTATGGGTATTGGTCATCTTGGTCCCAGGTCCCGGGTGAGGTACACTCTTATATGTAGGTACTGGCATGTGCCACCAAAAAGTTTGGCTTGAAGGCAGTAAATTCTTTAAGTAAAATTTTTAGTAAAATGCTTCAATATTGGGTTATATATTTAAAATTGTCTAAAATGCAGGGTGTGTTGGAATGAAACATAGCATTAATGGTGGGGGGTGTACACTAGTATTTGAACATTTAAGATGAATGAGTTTATGAAATCTCAGCCTCACACTTCCGTCCAACCATTTTGGATTTGCACCTCCCCTGGGGCCCAGTTAAAGCAGTGAAACTTCTCTAAACCTATCATATTATTGAGTTGATGTAAATATTTTGTACTCATGATTGTTGCGAGGGCCCAGGAATCTTTACGACAGTTTAATTGTGTGCCTGGTGGTCAAATTTTAGTAAATTTGCTTATGAGATGAATTTTTTCCAAAATTGAAAATTAAAAAAAGACATTTAAAGCATTGACAATTATATAATTGCATTGCTTTTAACATTGGCATTTCCCATTTCTCGCCCGCTTTCATTGTTCATATTCTGTGACTCTTTCTTCAGTTTTCTTTGGTATGTGATCAAAGCCAAAATGATAAAAATCATTATCAGAATTCTTAAAACCAGAGACATTGTTCCGACATTCATTGCTAGTTCTTTGTTATTGTATACTCTACAGCTACCATTTTCGTTTTTGCACCTACGTTTTGAAAGAAACAAAAATTTGAATATCATTTTTTAGACTGACCTTGATATTAAAATTGAAAACCATTCGGAGTGATCCAGGCAGTGAAATAAAATGAAAACAATGAAGTTGTTCATAATTCATGTAATTAACAATACTTCAAAAGACCATATATTGAGCATCGAAACAAAATAAAATTCAACCAAATCGGAGCTCTGGTCCCGAATAATCGGCATTCAAGCTTAAGAAAAATCGACATCAATTAATTTCAATGCAATATTGTTTACATTTCATTGCAATGTCATACAAAATTGCGCGTTTCATTTTACAATATCTCGGCGTAGGATTGCTCAATTTTGCAAATTTTTATTTTATTTCGTATATAATTTTTCTTCCAGACAATTACAGCAGATTGCCTAGCTCGGGCATAAATGGCACTATATAAAATATTTATCATAATAAACTATTTCTCCGGAAATTGCCACTTAAAAACTGTAAATATTGCAAAACAGTAGAAAATCTAAAAATTATTTCTCTCAGACCTAAATATTTTCAAAGTTGTGATGCTTTTAGCGAGTTCATGCCATGGCAAATCACGCAAGATGATACGCGAACAAAAGATATCAAAATTTTGAAAGTTCCACTATTTCCTTGCTTTTTGAAATTTCCATACTTGATTCCATTTTATTGCTTTTTGAACTTTATTTTCCGTTTATTGCTGTTTGCCATAAAATTCTTCAAAATAAAGTCAGAGAGCAGGTCATAAAATTTTACTTTTAAGAACAGGCAAATAATTTATACTCACGATTTAGCCCAAAATTTGCACGTTTTATCAATGAGGTAACCAAAGAATATTGGTCCAGGTATAGAGCCAAGCACTCGCACTAACATCCACTGAAGACCAACGGCGAAGCTTCGCAATTTAAAAGGAACACACCTGGAAAGAGCAGCAAAACTTACACACTCAACCTATATTTTAAAATAATTTACAAATACAGTTTACAGCAAGAAGAAACAGTTGAAATATTAATCTCAAGTTAATATCAATGAAAACTGCGATGATACTGAGTATAAGAATAAAGTTACATATGAAGCAAAGAAAGGCGGAAATGGGATTCGCACAAGAGAGTGTGAAGAATCTGGAAGAAATCTGAGTGATAAAGTAAAGGAACCACCAACTGTTCAAATTGCACATAAACAGAGTGAATTGTAAGTATCTACACGAAAGAATATCAACATACAGATATTACAATAAACCAAATGGTTGTCTAAAAGGAAGTTAATGTCCATTTTTGTATTTGAAACAACATGCAAAATCCCCAATCGCCACAAATCTCAATCCCAACGCCAGCAGTTTTTCGAGATTGGCACACCAAATATCCAGCATTCACAGTTAAATCAGCCTAGTCAGTTAAATCAGTCTTAAATAAAGCTACAGTCTTTTTTAGAAGGTTTAAAACAAGGCATGGGGAATATTGACGGGTTGTTAATTTCACAGGCACATCAAGCAATGTATCAGCCCAAAGTCCAAACAACCCTAGAACCACAGCTACAATTTTTCAGACAACAGCAAAACAAAGTCACAGTGCAACATCCAACAGCTATAATAAATCAACGTATCAGAATCGTTTACAACACATGACCTTGAAATATTACAGTACAAATGCTGATGGTGTTATTAGTAACAAATTAGAAGAATTGACATTAACATATTTTATTTGTGCCCGAGGCCAACACAAAAAAGCGGAAGACAGCAGAGAGACACATTTAGAGATGAGATTTCTAAATTTCAGTTTGGCGAAGGTTCTTATTTGATACTGCTTGAGAGTAGACGAACGGCGACTTGACTAAATAACTGTAAAAATGGACACTCACAGCATTCACAATTTCTCCCAACAACTTTTATCCTTTTAACGTTAACTTTGTCCAATAGTGTACCAAAAGTGACTCTAAATTTCATTCAAAAGGTTCTCATATTGTTCGTATTCGTTTTGACTTAAAACTTTCGTTCGTCAAAGTGACGGAGGAGGAGGAGAGTTTTGAGGCTGCGCGTAGGCTATATTCGTACTTTCTTCGGTATGCTACAGGCGTCTGTTCACATAAATAAATAAACTTTACTTGCCTCAGTGTAGCCATTGTACAAGGAGTTGCCATGAAAAAAAGAGCGAATGCATTAAACCAAGTTAAAACAAAAAATAAAGTTGGCCAGTAGCCACATGATGAGGAACATATCCCAATTTTTGCAATTTTCGTCACAACTTTACTGTTAACCAGGCAAGAACAATTTTCGAATCTCTACAAAAGACAAGCAAGACTGAAAACAACAACGGGACAAGAGAAAAGAAAGACCTTTATTCGTTTACTTACACGTAAACGTTTTATACTTCTTTGCTCTCGCACCATTTTTGAAAATATTTAGGCCGTAAACGGGATACTTAAAGTTCCTGATCGTGTCCGTCGTTTTATGTCACAAAATATAAACCCAGGAAATTTTTCTGATTTTAATTTATGACCAAAGTATTATTTTAATTTAGCTTATTAAAAGTTCT
>JAYJMH010005897.1:35806-51900 GCA_036873815.1 Phacellophora camtschatica | reverse complement strand
TATTTTCATAAAAAGTCGAAATTTTAACAGGGAATTAGCGCTCTGAATAGAGCTTTGCACGTGCGATCAAAAGCACGGCTTGAAAACTCAAACGTACAGGCCTGTGTGCGTATTAAATTAAATTCGTTATTATAATAATTTTTTAATTTTCAGGAAACTGCATTCTTGACAAGGAAGTAATTTCTAGAAGTACCGTTTTCACAGCGTACCTCTTGATGTAAGCACAGGACCAAAAACTGAGCATCACTGTTGTGTAGTGTGGTTGAGTTCAACTTGAAATTGAAACACCGTTCAAATTCTTATCTAATTCTTTATTCTTATCTAGATCTCTGTTTTAGTATGTGCTACAATAACTCCATATGAATTTTGATCATTACAAATCTTGCATTATTTGAATGACTAAGTGCAAATATTTGTTTCAATGCTACATTTCCATTTTATTCTTATCGCAGAGTCAATGTTGAATATTTCTTATCCTTAACATTGGAAGAATCTCTAAATGTGAATCCATTAGAAGAAAAATCCATAAGCTTAGATTTTCATTAACAGTAGTTGTTAAGTTGTATTAATGTAGTGGAATTTGAATTATAATAATTCAAATCAAAATCAAATAATGTATTACATAATGTAATGTAATGTGAAACATAAATATTTAAAGGTTGCAAGGGACTTGACCATAAAAAGTTTCTTTAAACATCATTTTCACAGCCAGAGCCCTTGCAGATTTCAGATCTTTAAATAACTATAATTTTCACAATAATGTACATAAAAGTTGGTTTCGAATAAGCAGTTCTAATTTCCATCCCATAGTTTAGCCCCAAGATTACTGGAAGAGAAAATAAGCCTTTGGAAAAAATTTCAAAGATGCATAAAATCAAATGTTTATTGATGGCACAGAAAGAAACCCACTGACCATTCCATGCTGTTCTTCTATACACAAGCTCACTGTTTACAGAAATGTCCTTGTTGGCAAAGTCTACAACATATCTACTTTCCATGGAATAGATATTCATAATAAGTTATAATGACAAGAGATTAATTTGTCAGTGATATTACTCTGTAAAAAAGTTTCTCAATGAAACACAGGTAGCTTTAGAATGACTATCTATTATGTGTAATGATAGTAGCTATCATGGATCCAGGTTGCATTATTATTTGCAGAGAACTCTCAATATCTTATATCTGTCCACATCTACACACTTATGGCACGGGAATAACACAATACATCTGCACATATTTGGTTTTGTGCAACTATGGAAAACCAAAAGACCAGAGATATGACAAGTAAATATTTCTTTAGTCAATGTTGAAAACAAAATTGTGTCTTATTATCAAGAAAGTGTTTGGCATTATTAATATGGTATCGAATGGTCCCAGATTATATATGTGCATGCAGGGAACTTCTTTGCCTTCAATTTGTATTTAGCGTATTTTTAAATCACAGCTTTTTCTGCACAGATTTTGCCAAAAAGTCAAAGGTTTCCCTATGCAATTGCCATTGCAATCCTTCAAAGCCAAAGTTTCCAAAATATATCTTCTTTTGTGCAAGAAGAAGACTGGGGTGAAATTTCTGCACAAAATATCTGGCTGTGGCAAATTTTTCTGCCCAACTTTCAAAGGTTTAAACTTCTATTCTCTGCATGAAATAAAAAGTTTACAAACTGGCAAAAAAAGGTCATCTGCACTAAAAGGTTACTGAGAAAAAATGTTCATGTATTGTATGTATATTTGTGTTGTATTTACATATATTCTAATTTTTGTATTTGTATTTAAATTAAGTTTGTGTTGCCAGACAGACAAAGAGAAGAGATAAATTTGCAACCGTCTTTTGAGATAATGATCTGATCTGAATTAACCAGTTAACTTGAGTGTATGTAGCTGGGCATTATTGGGCTATGAACTAAACGAGATATAGAAGGTTACAAAAAAAAACTATTAATAAAAATAGAATAAGTGCTAGACTACTCCTAAGAGTAAATAACAAAACAAAAATATATTTTTTACCTCATCCAACACTTCGCTGTCTTCTAACTCTCCTCGCTCATCGATATTCCCAAAAAGAAAACCAGCAAGGTTTAAACTGTCGCTTTCTCTGTCTTCTCCGTCGTATTCGTCACCGTCATTCTGATATCCATCCATGAGGGCTGCCAGTGAACGCCTTTCACTGCCTTCGCGCCTTGCACTGCAACACAACTGAGTTTTAGGCCCAGATGGCATGGAGTAAAATTAGTTTTAACCGCTGACCATCAAGCACATTTTAATTGTGCAGCTTGTTTACATTTCACACATCAAAAACATGCAGAATGATGAGTACCATAAATCCTCTAATTAGCCCCCTGGGGGTTTATTTTATTATGTCTTTTTCAGATGGGGGGCAAATTTGAGGGGGCTTATTAAAACCTGGTGGGTAGCTACGCAGAAAAAGTACCAAAATGACAAAATTTCCTTAATAAAATGTAAAATAACGTGCTTTAACGCAATTAAAATTTGGGATGAGCTTATTAGAGGGGGGGGGGCTAATTCGAATATTTGCATTATGGGAGATTGCTAATAATGAATCAGACAAAAATTACCATATTTATTCAAGCGTGTAAAATAACAATAGATGTATGCTTTTTGTCCTCCTCCCCTCTCCAGAGTGCGTACGTAGTACGTACAATCTCATTCAAACTTTTTCTGTCGCTGTAATAAAAGAGTCAAGCAAATTTCCTCTTCTTCTTGAAGCTTTCAGTTTTTTCCAAAAGACGACAAAAAATAGTCAATTTCACATTTTATTCTTCAGATTTTAAATCTGGGCCACCAACGTTTATTGCCTACTAAAGTAAATCCAACAATTACTGTCTTCTAAACTTCAATTTCAATCTCAAAGCTGCATCAACACAGAAAGTTTCAGCTACATGCCCACAGTAAGAAATTATGTAAGGTGTACCCCAAGGTTCTTGCCTCTGTCCACTCCTTTTCATTCATTTATGTTAATGACTTGCCTCAGTCGGTTAACAAAGGGCAGGTGACAATGTTTCTAATTCTATGCTTCTAATTCTGTCAATTATTTAAATAATACCCTTAATAGAGATCTTGCAAACTTAAAACATTGGTTACATGGCAATACATTGTCATCGAATATTGTTAACACGCAAGCAGTGATAATAGGCTCTCGTCCAAAGCTAAAAAGATTCAGGGTGAGTATGTAACTATTCCTGTATTAAGCAAATTGCAGCAGCAGGAATCCTCCATTTTTGGTTTCATTGAGCATAACTCTGCGATTATTGGCTATATTTTGGCAAACAAGGTATTGAACTTTAAAGTATTTTTGGGAGACGGTTAACAGTCCCCTGGGGTCCTCTAATACTGCATGCCGGTGCGGCTCTTGGGACATGTAATAGACTGTTTTTGTCTCCAAGAGGCATGCGTTCTTCAAGTATTGAACTTACATCAAGTATGCGCTCTTACATCAACAAACAGCAGAAACAAACGTAGAAGCTTTGCAAACGTGGCAACATTGTGCCGCCCCAACTCTACCATCAAATCGTGTGGTCACTACACCTTAATTTTGCAATATATTGTCTTGTAACAAAATCATTGATTTGTTGCAAGTACTTGGAGGAGTCGAACTTAGTTACGGAGTAAGAAAAAATAACAACATTTAAGTGAAATAGCAATATTATGTGTGTGTTGTCTATATCTTAGGTATATCTGGATGTTTTTATTTTATACCTGATGATCAGTAATTAATGGTTTTAATGTAAAATAGTAAATTTGTGATGTTGGTTGTGGAGGCAACTCGATTACGTTGTGTTTCTTGCCTCCAGCTTAACAATGGATTAATTTGTGAATGTTTTTTTTACTGTATTTTATTATTTTATTAATATAAAAGAAAGATCTTTCTCATGCTGCCATTGCCATACATTTAATCATCTGAGCTGTTGCAACATGAAACGAATTTGTTATGCAACATAGGTTTTCTAATCTAACCAAACAAGATCATAGAAACCATGATCTTATCTTGCTGTGAGAAAAGAAGAAGAAAACATTTTACAACCCCTGTGCCCTTTTGTAGCGGTTCAAATCCTTGTTTAGCTTGAAAATCCCAAGGATTAGCTTACTTTTGTCATTCGCTGCACAGCGGTGCGGAAAATATAATATGTAAGAAGGATCTTTTAGCTACATTCGCTTAGTCGATTCTCTTGGTCACAGGTACGATAATAAAATTTTTCATTGAATAGTAATCAGACTGTTGCTGTAATTGGTGGTTGGTGTCCGCTGACAAGCAAAGGAAGAACGGGAAGACGTAACTAAAGGTATGTAATTATATTTTGAGTATTATAACTTTTTCTGCCTAATCATGTGATTCCCTAACTTATCTAAAGCAGCAATCACCATGGCACACCAAAGTACAATTTCAAGGTAACTGCAGCTACTAGTCCCATAATACTTGATCGATGTCTCCTGCCAAGGGTCTTTTTTTTTTACTCCAGCAGCTCCTGCAAAACAAACAGTTTGTTACAGAAGTTACACCCAGGGGGGCAGTGCCAACTAACTCGGGTAGGAGGGTGTGTTGAAGGAAATCTTTAGCTGACTCAAAAATACAATGGAACGATATCCCAGAACTAAAAATATAGGACACGTCCCCCTATTTGGCTACTTGTCGAGGGTGCAGCATAGGTTTGGCGAGATGCTGGACTAACAATTATGAGCGGGATATGGGATATACCGTTTCTGATTGGCGGTATAGGAGATCTGCATGATACTATAAATTCGGCGCAACCAGAATTTACAAAAATGTTGCGGCAGAATACAGGATATGCTAGAAAAATGGTCCGGGACGTCTGAATGAAGGTGCCTCGTTGTGGGCCTCTTCTTGCCAGCGTACCAATTCTTTACAAAATAAACTAAATATGAAAATAATCTTACAACGATCATAAACATGGATATCTAGAAAGCGTTGCCTTGAGGTCATCCTCAATTTGCCATTTTATATCTACAGGCCTTTTATTTGTCGATGGTATTCCAATTGAAACCACAGTGATTCTTAATTGAAAAGAGAAGAGTAATGACACAAAAAGCATAGCAATTTCTAACTTAAAGCTTCTATTTTATATATCGTTTATTGCAGTAATCATGATTTTAGATATCTTAGGTGTCTTGGGGTCAATCTCCACTTGCTATTTTATATGTCAATAGTTTCTAAATGTCAATGGTATTCCAGTAAAAACCAGTATTCACAAATCTTACTGTTAAAAGCCTAGTAATGACAGTTGGGTCGCCCTCAGAAAAATTAATCTCCAGCAATTTGTAACATCATTTACACGTACTTTTTCCATAAGAAACCAAGCCCTGGCCCTTGTACTAAAAGTTTCTAAAATTTGTTATTGTTTTCTATCGTCATGAAAACCAGCAGGGCAGTAGGATCTATTAAATTATCCCAGAAATTCCTGTACTAACTTTTTTTATAAAGGTTTTTCTCGTAAAAATAATACGTGTACCTCGATTGGTGATCAACCTTGCACTTTTATGCAAAATGGTGTGAAGCGTTCAGCCTAGAAAAATTCAAAGTAGGGGTTGTTCGTATGCCAAGTTTTTGCTTTATACAACTGATGGGCCAAATCAAACCCTCATCTAACGACTGACAGAAGTCACAAGACGATACCACAGGGAGCACAAATGCATAGCAACTAAACTCTGTGTCATTGACACTCACTTAAAGCAATTTTACATAATTTGAATCTCTTTATTTCGAACTTTCAATTATTCGAAAAGATTTCCAGGCACCGTCAGAAAAATTCCTGGTGCATTAATAAAAAATTGGAATTGGAACAAAATTCTTAGCCCCGTGGAAGTTTAGACTTGTTCCAATTTCTTTCTAACACAAATTGAGAACTAAGAATGCCAACAACAAACGGAGGAAATTCGGAAGAAGAAAATGAGGAGGAGGAGGAGGAAAAAATAAGCTTCTTCAGGCTATTTTCTCGCTTTTTTATCTCAAGTTCCTTCAGTTCCTTTTCTCGGATTAAGAAAGAATAGACTTTAGGCAAGTCTAACGGAAGTTCGAATTATGGAGAGTCACGTGCACAACGTATAACAAGATACAATAAAATATCAAACTCACAAAATGCAGCTGCTGGCTGTCTGGAAAAACAAAAGCCCAGTGTTTCTCCAAGTACTACCTTGCATTTTATCACTTTGAAATAACATGTAAAGTTTTGTTCCCTAACTAAATTATTGCACCCAATGAAATTATAAATAAATTCAAGGATGGAAATGTAATAAAATTTATGGGAACAGCAATCTTGTAAAAACTGCATTAGAGCTTGCTAAAGCTTGTTATCCAAATCAAATTCATGTTGCTTGGCATTGAATTGAATACTCGAAAGAAGATTAAGCAGAGAATGAATCCTTTAAAAGCCAAACAGTTAGCTTCTCAGTAAGCTTGCTCCTTGTTCGATGTAAATCAGCTCATTAAGAGCTCCAATTTTACACAAACTTCCTTCAAAGCCTCTTGTTTCGTCAAATCCAATGAGGACAACATAGCACTAGGTACACGCACTTTGTCAATGATAAACTGAGCTCTGCACGCAAGTACTTAGTTTCTTGAAATTGTTGCCGATTTTAGAGCTAGAAAGTTCTCAAACGTTTCTTGAGCTAAACTCTAAGTAAAGTCTTAGAGACAAGGAAATTGTTTTTGATTGTAAACCATTTTGTACCGGTTGACCCAAAAAAAACGAGTGCCATTTAGTCTGAGAAGAACAATCCGCTTTTTTTTATTCCTACGTTCATATGATAGAAGAAAGGTGAAATCAGTTCATAAAATAATTTGGCTTAAAATTGTACCTTTGTTATGAGCAATTAGTTAAAAATTCTTCGTGAAGCAGCCTGGCCTTTTTGGAGAAAATGGTCTAGGTTTTACCTTTTTTGTTCTTCCTTTCCATCAAAATCATTTCTGGCTCAAAATAGACATTACCAATTTTATTCAAATAAATTCTCCCATCTAAATTTACCTTCTATCTACCCAAAATATATTGACATCGATAGACTAGATTCGCATTCAGTCCATTTCTAAGTGGATTTTTTAGCTAAGCGTTCTTAGTAGCTACTACGGTTTATAATTTTGTGGCCATTTTGGGGGCTAGTTTCTTATAAATGGATTTCTTACACAAAATAATTCCTGTATTTAGGGATTTAAAAGTTACGCAAGTTAAATATTAAATGAAAAATAGGACTCTTGAAGTCAAGATTTTAAGGCTTCACAATTCAATCCAATATTCTTGTTAAATAAAAACACTTGAATAAAACGTATGGTTCAATAAGTAAAAGCAGTCGAAATAGAATAGTTCAACTACAAGTTGTCTTTAATTAAAATGTATTCAATTGAAAATAACGTGCTCCAAATCATCTTAAAAACTGTTTTATGGAAAGGTCAAATAAAAAGCTAATCTTAAAACTTTGGAATATTGGATTTGATACTTGAAAATCTTGGCATTCTTTTATGCATTGGACCTATTGTTTATCAAGTAAACGTACAAAAGCTTGCTGATCCTTCTATGCTCTTAGTACTTCACATCATACGGTTGTTTGTCGGAATTCAAACGTACAACGGAAATCTCGTCTTTGCGGATCGAGAATTGATTGCAGAGGTTTGAAGCCGCTCGTTTTGTTCCTCGAGCATAGCATTTTCGTGTGCACGTATTCTGACTGACCGTGGGCCAAGCAAGACAGAGTATTAGTAGATTATGTCACAAAAAGATCCAAATTACTGCAATAAGGTAAGGCGATATGTTGAAAAAGTAAATAAATATCAAATTAAAGTTTGCTGAATTCACAGTACTGTCATTGCAACTGGTGTTCGTCACACGTTAATGCGTAAGGGTCAGCTAGGGATACTAGGGAACAGGGAAACATGCATAAAATGAGAAGGCAACAAGGCAACAAGAAGGAAATTATAATTGAGCAGGGAAGCATGGTTGGCCACCAAGGATACGGGAACACAAAAAAATCAAGATTTTATAATCTAGGCGAGGCAACTTCTAAGGGGACCATTATGGAAACAAGGTCTTTC
Organism: Phacellophora camtschatica; assembly: GCA_036873815.1. Taxonomy (NCBI): domain Eukaryota; kingdom Metazoa; phylum Cnidaria; class Scyphozoa; order Semaeostomeae; family Ulmaridae; genus Phacellophora; species Phacellophora camtschatica. The sequence continues at coordinate 43,847 of JAYJMH010005897.1, read as the reverse complement.
GAACTTTTAATATCCCTGCCATTCTAGTTTAGAAGTTCGTGATTTTAAACTTATTATGTATTTTATATTTTGATTTTTACTTGATTTTAAAATTTTATCATATTTATGATATTTAACATTTAGAACATTGTATTACATTTTATTTTTTAATTTAGATTTTGAATTGTAAAGAATAAGTTAGTGGCGTAATTATACATATATACAAATTTACATACATACATTCACACATACACACCACACATACATTCAGGCATTTCTTTCAGAGAAATAAGAGATTATTTACAGTTTCGGGGAGGGAACAGGGGAAAATGTACTCCACTAAATGACCCTCATTCCAATCTCTCCTCTTTGTTTTTTAATCAACTGCTCTTACGTTTAAAATAACGACATTGATCTGAGTCATTTAAGATGTGGTTAAGTCGATAAAAAATTAAACGAATAAAATGTATAACCGAAAAGATAAAACAATGCTGAATACTCATGAAACCATAAAACGTAAAAGGTTCTTCGTGCATAAATGGAAATTTTCACAAATGAAATTGATGGTTTTCCACTGCAATTATAAAACATGAAAATCTTGTGTTATTCGATCCAAATACGATTTAGACAAGGGCTTTTGGATTGAGGTTGGTACGAGAAGTACTCAGCTGCCACTAATCATGACCAAACGTTGACAGCGTTGAGTAGTAACAAGCTTACATGACACCGAGAAGACATAGAGACATAAAGCGGCGCCTCAAAAATGTAGTTCTGAAAACGCGGGCATCAAGGCCTGTTTTCTTATTAGTCAAACCAGCGTCGCTTCTTGCCAACTTTTATTTTGCATGGCAATTTGATTTAGACATCGAGTAGAATTTTGGGACGGCTTCTCCCATAGGCTGGATGCGTTTCAATTCAATTTCGTGATTTTTCATAATTAATTGGATACCGTTGTCCCCAAAATCGGTCGCTTTTCTTTATAAATCAAACCTGAAACTTTATGGCTTTTTGCTAAAATTTTGGATAAAGACACGGAGTCGATAATATTATAGTATTCACCTACCCCTTCCTCTTCCTTGGCTGGCAATGCTGATAGAAATCTCGAAATGGCATATTTGCTACTTCAACCATGTAGAACATCAAAAATTCACACCATTTAGTAAGGCAATGAAGATAAAAACGTTTCGCACAAAAATGGTAACCTATAAAAAAGAAAGCAAAAAACGATATTTAAAATCTTTAAAAAAATCCAAAAAAAATATTCTGAAAAGAAATATATTGCTACATTCTTTTTGATACACCCATGATGTAATCAAAAGGGAAGCTTTGAGTGGTTTGGATATTAAAAATGTTCGTGTCTCATGTATCCTGATACCAGCCTCGTTTCGTAACATTGTCGTAATTTCATTTCTAAGAAACAAAAGTTATGAGAAACTAGTACTGAGATCGTCAAAAAGCTTCCAGAAACTTCCAGACCTACCACAGCATGTGTCAGGTCTCAAGTCAGTTAAATTTAAATCAAATCCCATCCCCCAATTAATAACAGAGCAAAAATCTAGATAATGTTTTGCTGTAAAAGATCGAAAGAGCAATAATTCGTTCTCCTCCCACTTTAGTGATTTCAGCAAGACGAAACATGGGGAAAGGAAAAATCCTTGTCGTTGAATCAGTTTGTATCTTTCACACCAGTTAGTTAAAATTTAAATAAAATCCCATCCCCCAATTAATAACAGCGTAAAACTTCAAATAATGTTTTTGCTGTAAAAAATTGAAAGAGCAATTGTTAATTTTGGTGGAGTATCGCCCGCCCAGAGATAAGATGCACTAAGCTCGTCCAGAGATAAGAGGCAAGAAGCTCGTCCCATTTGGCTAGGCCAAAAAATCAAGTCGTTAGATTCAGAATTAGAATTAGCCCCTTTATTTGCATTTTAGGCTTGCTCCGAGTCTCAACAGCCACTTTTTGGCCGGTGTAAAAATATTATTGATGCGTCATAAGATCTTTTAATCTTTTTTAATGATCTTTAAGTGATCTTTTAAGAGGGTATCCAGTGCCAAAGCAAGTCAATTGGGGTTGTATTTAATTAGGTCATCAACCTGTACGTCAGACGGATGATAATTTCATACAGTAATGAAAAGAGTTAATAATTGCTGACAAAAAGTAGGGCCATTTTTCATGGTTCGTTATGTTTTAGTTTAAAGTAACCTTGCATTTGCTAGTCCCTCTCTCAAATACAGGGAACAACAGGGAAAGGGAAACTGTTTTTCTCTGTTTTTCCCTGCTCCCTTATTTAAAAGGGCCTTATTTAAAACAACGTTAGTTGCATTGTTCATTGAAACTTTTACTAGTGAATGCAAAATTGCAAATAAACTTTTGAAATTTTTAGTGAAGATTTCATAATGTTTAATGATTGAAGTGCACATGATGTTAGATGATTGATTCAGTGAAGATTTTTTATCCCACACAATATATACCCAGTTCCTTTATTATTTTTACTATCTCGGTGATATCAACATTTTCTTAAGTTACCACAGTTATTGAAAATAAATCTGTAGGTAGACACTGCATTAGCAGTGAAGAAATTTGTTTGTGATCTTGCTTTTGAGTTTGCCTTCATTAAAGATTAGCCAATTACATCACAGAAATTTTAACACACGTTTATATAAAGACTTTGAACTATTTGGCTACTTTTTAAATGTAAACAATAAAATGAAATCTAAAAATGGCTAAACCAAAAACTATGAGTAAAATTTAGATTAGCTGCAAATGTTAATGAAAATACACATAATCCATTCCTCAGCAACCAAGGCTGTCAAAATCATAAAAGCGTGCCTACAAAATAATATCGTTGCTGTGAGGCCGGCAGATTTTCACCAGGTGACCTAAATATATACATTTTTTACACGTGTCGTTAATTCCCTCCTCCACATTACATCCATTCGTTACATTGAAGCAAAAACAATAACAACAACAATGATCGAAGTACAGGGAACTCATGCAGCGAGTCTACCAAAAACTAACAGCGCTATTACCACTGGGGACGAGGTTAGCCTCCGTAACATTGTCCTTTTCTACAGACTCACATAAACCTTAAATCCTCAGGTCAAGAAATCGAATTTGTTGTTGGTTGCCACATTTACGATAAATGGTCAGAGAACGGAAGCATAGATAAGACATTTTCTTATGCTATCTTTTTAGCGTATGTCAAGATTCACAAACTCAATCTTTTTCCTACTCACAAGCCAAAAACGTCGCAAAATCCACAAAATCGTAAACTCAAGGGTGGGAATGTAGAAATAGGAGTCATCGGTTCCATACAGAGAGTAATCAGTACTTAATCTCCCTGGCTCAATGTATTTCCCCTGAAGGCCCTAAAACCCCCCGGGGGTACACTCAAATATATGGGTACGGACATGTGCCGCCGATATGGGAAGACAGCAAATTCTTTAAATATCTTTAAATATTTAAATATGATTTTAAGCAAAAATGCCTGAATGTTGGGTTAGATATTAAAAATTGCCCTTAATGTTGGGGGATTGGGAATGAAACACAACATTAATGTTGGGTATACACGAAAATTTGAACATTGAAGATGGGTGCGTTTATATCACACCCCATTCTGACCGTGGGACGTGTATACGCCCCGGGCCTCAAACTGGTGCACTTTTTAAAATTTTGGTGATGATCGTCCTGAAATCAGGCTTTTTAGCAATCTATTCTGAAAGTTATTTCCATAGCCAACTTGGACTATTTGCTCTTGCATTTCATTGTTTTACCTTTGTCCCCAAAACTGGGGTTTCTTGGTTCTCTCATGCATTACAAGAGGCAGGAATAATTTCGAATATCTTTTGCACAAGATAAAGGCGACAACCGTTTTATTTTTAGCATACATGCAGGCGCGCAACTAGGATTTTTAGAGGGCAGGAGTTCCATTATACGTGAATGGCATTTTCTCCTCCGTAGTTGGTTAAAATGCCCAGCATGTCCGATAGTTGCTACATAATCTCCAAAATTATAACAAACATGCTTTTAAAATTCGGGCAAAAGACTTTGCTATTGGAAAAAGAGCAGAAGCCCTGACCCCCAGAACCCCCTCCAGTTGCGCCTCTTAATGATTCATTTTATATTAACAGGCAAAGTCTACTAATGCCATAGTGTTATTTTGCAGGAGGTAGAACTTTTATTTTTGCGATTATGACCATAATGCAATGAGCTCGATTATCCAATAGTAATAGAATTAGCTGCTGTTTCAATAATGGAACGCATTACAACTTTCTTAGTCGTTATACCCATCCGGCCATTTTCAGCGTAAATTTCTATTGGATTGTTATTTTTTTCTAGAAAATATAACAAATTCATCAACGAAACAATGTCACGAAGACGCAAATCAAATATTGCACCTCCTTCTCCCAAACTCTTATACAAGAATGGCTTCGCCAAAAATTGCATAAATGAAAAACAAGAGAAATTTTACAGGAAAACAATTTACAAATCGAAGTCATTGCCGTCGGATCTTGGGCAGCAAGAAAAACGGACACAAACGATTGGCAGAAATAATTTTAGAATTTTTGGTATAGGTGCATCGCTGTTGAAGACGGTTTCGCGGACTAAGAGCGTGACGTTTCAGCCGGACATCCTTTTAATAACGGCCGTGTCTGAAAACGATTACGTCGAAGTGAAAAGAATTATTAGCGAAAACAAAGCCGATGTCAATTATAGAACTGCTTCGGGACAAAGTGTTATTTATCATGCTGCATTAGCTGGAAGCTATGACTGCATGAAGATACTCATCAAACACGGTGCGGATGTCAATTCAATCGATTCGAGTGGCACAAGTGTGTTGGATGTCGCGGTGAGGAACGGGTTCTTCGATTGCGCAGCGGAGCTCATTCAAAATGGAGCAAGGGTTGAAAAAATGGTGCTAGGTGGAGATCATTGGTAACGAGTATAGTGCATTTACATAAAACGCTGGAACGAGGCCCAAATTTAGACTTATTGCATGAGTCGTTGCTCTCGCTACCACCTTCACTCATAACCCCTGTCCCATTAGACGAGTCAATGTTCCCACTACCACCTTCACTCCTATTTGTCGAAACAGTTAATCATAGTATAGAGTCGACACTAAAATTGCTGCTAATGCCAAATTGAACACACAAAAACAAAGAACAGACATCATATCAATAGTTTTGACATAACGTTGCACTTTCTTAATCGCAGGACTATTTCGAAAGAAAAAAATACACCCCTGGTACGTAACTTTGGCAAAATTATGATGATTTATTTCGTTATTGGATTCTTCGAACCTTCAAAAATTCAATCGAAATTCGACGCAAAATTAGACTTTTAAATCAATAAAAGTTCAAAATAGAGAGAGGGTCGATGTTGGATCACAGTCGATCACACACATATCATCTCTTAATATATGACAAATAGTTTCGTTTTCAATAAGAAATTATTTTGAAGCACGGATAACGCACGAGAAAGTACGAAGAAAACCAACTGTTTTCCAAAGTTACAAAAATAGGACAGATGGACAGACGTAGTAGCTATAACGTAGTCATGTTGTCATTGATTTAAAATCGGTTAAATTCTAAATATAGTATAGATGTTAAATTGGCATGGAGCATTGTATCGTTATGTTGACTTTTAAACTTGTAGCTGTGAAACTGTGAAGGTATTATTATTTGCACCGTCATGTTACTTTATGAACTGAATGCAAAGCGCTCCACAGCGGACAACGCAGTCCCCTGTAATCAGCAGAAAGTCGCGGTTTTTCAAAGCAAGTTAGAAAACGACAAAGAAGAAAAAAATGGTTCCTTTGGATACTTTGCAAAGACGAAATAATCTTGGTACCTGCCTCCATCTATCTTGTGTGACATTACTAGACTCATTTTTCAAAATTTCAAATTGGGTTCTCATATCGTCATCAGTAAATTTCAATTAAGATGTCGTGTTTTGGTTTTTTAGAAAATTAACAGAAAAACAAGGAAGGTACCAGGGCAGTGGTATTCCGTAAACCTTTGACTATAAGCCCCCGAACATAAGATAATCAATTTGCAAACAGTCTGGTATTTTGTATACAAGCCCCCGAATATAAGCTTATCAATTTGTAAACACTGATTTCCTACCTTTGTTGTTTTTATCTAGGAGTGTTTGTGCTGATAATTATTATATATTACAATGCGATGTCTACTTTCATTTTATCTTAAGATTACAACAAATACAAGAACTCGTCCTTATATATTCCCCCCATATTTAAACCCCCCCCCATCAGGGCTTATTATCGGATGTTAGCGGCTCCTCTTTTTGAAATATCCTTGCAAATCAGATTGAGAAAAAGATTATTTCATGAGTAAATCATGTAGCTTCGTTTTTTTTTAATTTAGATAGTTAAATTAATTTAGCTATCTATGAGAAAAACGAAAATTCAGCATCAATCTATTTTTTCCAAAGTTATTTTTACCAATTTCATATCTTATTCACAGGTCCATTTGCTTACATTTTGAAAATAGCCAACCAAATTACAGAATTTATGGGCCTGTGATACACATTCTGTGACTTGATTGGCTATAATCTCAAAATGTAAACAAACTAACATTTCTCTATTGCTGAATTCCTGTAGGCATTGGCTTTTCTGCATTTTCGTCACAGTGCTTTGGCTTTGACAAAAGTTTAATCGTAAAACTATTGAAGAAAGAAAGCACAAAGTAGAGACAACATTAGATGCTGTGTTTCAATGTTTAATTGCTTATTTTAAATATATTATCATGCTTGCCTTATTTTCCTTTCCCATATATAATGCAGTGCACAAGGGCTATAAGGGCCCACACCTGGGACAGTGCAAAATTTAATTTACAACAGGGCTGGTGCAGACCAAAATAAATAAAGCCCCGTTGTCATAAAATGCAAAAATTTAGTGCCCCGAAAACAATATTTAAAAAATTGTGTGTGCCCCATATAGCCAAATTTTATCCCGTACAAAACGAGTGACTAGATTTACTATTATTTTCAAAATGTATAAATTTGATACCATAGATATGTATACTATTTACCCTGAAGACTAGATAAATCATTTTTGAGGAAATTTGAGGAAATGTACTTGAATTCCAAATTCTCTGTTAAATCGACCAAAAAAGCGGGGAAAAGTAAAAGCCCCGTCGAGACTGGGGCCAGAAAATATAGTTGACCTGTCTTTGAACAGTGCAAAATAGTGCATGCCCTTAGCATTCTCTTCTGGCCCCAACATTGTAAAATACAATTTGCACTATCCCTTAAGGGTACTGCTCTCTATACGGGGAACACAAGGGAGCACATGTCATGTTGCGACCGGTGAGTAACGTTAAACCATGGTTAAATATTTGCTGATCTACAGATTTGAGGAGAAACATTCGATTTCGGTATTTCAAAGATTCTTGTTTAGGTAGCTAAAAGACAAACTTAGATATGAAATTTTGTTAGATAAAGTCGACCACTTCAACCGTTTGTTATGAATGATTATATTAAAAATGTTGCTGGAAAGTGTTTTCAGAAATAGCAGAAAACCTGGAGAGAAGACGGTCAAAATTTTAGCTTTGCGCGCATAAATTGTTAAGCGTTTGTGAAAAAAGGTTATATCAAAAATTAAATAAACGTTAAAAAATTGACCAACCTTTCGAAAGTTCTTTTGTTCTCACCTTCCAGCAAAATCGTTTGTAGCTATAGAATGAGACAACAACAATCTTTTGATCAAATATCTATTCCTACGTACATGTTTTTTATAAGAACGGCCTAACAGCCTGGAGATTCATTTTACTTCTAGACTGATTTTTACAAACTTTATTTAACTTAGTTCTGAGATACAAAAAAATTTCAATCCAAATCTCAGCCTGGCATTTCTTTTAAAGGTTGTGTTTCATTCCAAATCACCCAACATTAAGGGCAATTTTTAATATCTAACCCAACATTGATGCATTTTTGCCAAAAATCATACCCATGTTTAGAGAATTTACTGCTTTCAAACCCGTCCCCATATTTCAGGGTGTCGGGGGGGGGGGGGGGGGGGGGGGGGGGGGGGGGGGGGGGGGG
>JAYJMH010005897.1:0-35796 GCA_036873815.1 Phacellophora camtschatica | reverse complement strand
TTTAGATAATTTACTGCTTTAAAACCCGGACCCATATTTCCGGGTGTACCCCCCCCCCCCCCCCCTCCTGGCATACCAAACGTTTAACCACTTTTTTGATCATTCGGTACAGAGACTCATAGACATAATGCATGTGGTTTCCAGTCACAAACGTGTCTTTGAAAAAGAACGCTAAAATAACTGCAATAAAACCATTGAGTCAAAATCATATAATTTGGAATTTGTAACAGTCCTATCAACGTGAGAAAATCAGTTGTTTTGAATGGCATTTGTTGATAATAGCAAGATAACGCGTTCGGTCTGGACCGGTCTTCTTTGACTTGAACCCGTATATTTGTGGCCGTTGTGAAATACATTAAAGATGAAGCCATAATTAAACGTGCTTCTCATGAACCTAACCTAATATCATTAAATTTGGGGACTGAATTGAATTAATTCTCTCGGAAAAAGAAATCAAACAGAAACAAAATTGTACCGTTATGACTGCTGTAAAGTATGCAATAAGTTCGGCAAATGAATCTGGTAAAATATCGCTATCTGTGTAGTACTTTATGCAATAATTTGGTTCGGCAAATCGTGACGTTTAACACGATACCGAACTATTTATCGGATTGTTATCAATCACATAACACCGTCTTTCTCCTCACTCCGAAGTCAAATATATTGTTTTGCAGACCTAGGAAGCTAATTTTATTCGAACAAGCCCCGCTTTCAAATAATCGCCGCTCCTGAATTTGTAGCTATCTGTAGAATTTGAGATGTGTTATAAAATGAAACTTACATCTGTAATAGACAATTCCACCGAAGATGGCCGAAGGGGTAATATTACCAAGATGCAATGCATTCATTATCGAAACAGCAGTGAATTCTATTGGTTTCGAAAATCGAGTGCATTGCATCTTGGTCATACTATTCCTTTGGCCATCTTTAGCAATTCTCTGTCGCCATCAGCCCATAATATCAGTTATCTGTGCGAATTAAGTACCTTAATGTTGCTAAGTACCCCCATTAATGTTGCTAAGTACCCCACAAGCATCATCAAATTATATTAAGAATTTGTTCTATAATTATTTATAAGGACAAACAAGATTTGTGGAAACCGTTAAAATCAGTTACCTTAATCCAATTTTTTTGACGATGTTCTTAAATATTTTCATACCCCCTGCAATTTCTTTGATTAAATTTCATACCCCATTAAAATACCTTTTAAGATAAAATATCTCTTAAGCATTCAGTGTTGTGAAGTGCATCAAGTTTTAATTTTCACCTCACATGAGAGTGGAATGAATTGATTCCGCAGAAACGGAGTGAAATTCATCGAGCAGCGCCGTATAACTGTACGTACCATCTCTTCGATACGAAAAAAAAAATCAAATTTTTAATTACATCGGTAGCTCAATCATTTCCAGAATTTGAAAGCAAGGCATAAGAGGTGATTTGTTTTCCGTAATTCGAGTAAAAATAACTTTATAACAATGATCTTAATAATATTAGCATTAACTTAGAAAACAGGGTGTTCCTATTTGGATCATGAAATGATTAATTCCAACAATACAATATTCGGCTCTTCAGTGCTAAACCTTCTCAAGAAATCTATGCAGCTATAATGATAATTCCTGTACTTTAGCATCTAAATACCAGAAGTACTTCTAAATCCCAGTTTGGCTTCCGCTATTTGCAAAAGATATAATTGATAGGATTTCTAAGATCTCACAGCAAACTTGCAGAAGTTGAAAATTGGATTTAGACCAGAGTTTTAGCAAACGAAATAAGCTTTTTTTGTGAAAGTTGATCAATAATTGTAGTTAGCATGAACCCTTCCGTTGACATGAACGATTTTCAATGGCAATTAATAAGAAGTAGGAAAAAAATACCAATGGCTTACTTCTAATCCACACAAATATATCATTCGTCGATATACTTTTATTGTACAAATCGTAAAACAAGTATTTTTATCATGCTTGAAACTGAAGCTACCGATTCAATGATACCACAAGTAAAAACAGTGGCCTGTGGACTTAACTTGGTGAAATATATAGTGAATAAGCTATGGCAACACCTCTCACATGCCTTGTAGCCCTTTGCAAATCCATAGTCAATATCTAAAAAATTTCACAATTGGTATAAAAAATGGACTGGAGACATTTGTAACTGCAGGATTTTTAAATTTAGGGTATTTGGATTAATTAATATAACTGTATTCGTTGACCTTCATTAGTTGTAATCAACTAAATTATAAATAACCAACAAATGGTCTCAATCAAATAGGTGTGTCTGCTCTTTCTGTGACTCACAGTTCTAGTGCAGTTAACCTATATATGTTAGTCTATATTAGTATTTTATGCCATTGCTTCCACCAACATTAAATAAATGTATTATTAATATTATTAAACAAAGAAGTTATTATTATCATTATTATTCTTCACTTATCAAAATAAGGAATTTTTTATCAACAAGGCTTAACCTTCCTTGTTCTCCTCCTTGTCCCAGGACCAACTTTGATATTGCTGAAAGTCTCTCATTAAAATTTCTCATTAAAAAAAGGTGTACAATACAGTGTTGTAGAGCAAGAGGGCTAAGGGGGCTCAGCCCCTCTTCTTAATGCCTAAAAACGACAGAATTTTACTTTTTGGTATTGTTTTGGGTTATTTTTATATTGGAGCCCCCCTTATTATTTGGGTTATTTAGTGGCACTACATTAATGAATAGAGGTGTGCTAATCCGATCAGAGTCTAGGTCCGAATCTGGATCTGAGCCCGATCCGATCGGATTCTTCTTTGGAACAGTGTTTGGATCGGATCAGAATTTGCCATCGTTCGAAATTCGAATTATTTTTATGAGTCGTAGTAGAGCCTTGCATAACTACGACGATTGTAATAAGCCTAGTTTAAGGGTACCAAATAACATGGAAGGATAGACTTATTATTCGAGTCGTACTCGCTCAGCTCACCTGAACTGATATTTCGCCACTGTGGGAGAGCCGTGAATACATGGGACTGAAGTATAGTTAGTCTAATGGAAGGAACCGTAGAAATTCAACTTTGAAAGGAGCAAGAGATTCAAGTTTAGATCATCATTTAAAACCCGAAAGGAACAAGGAACATACCTTGTTGCCAGGGATAAGTAAGTCCAAGAATTTTTTGCTGCTATGGCCTCCTTATCGTAAAAATAAGTTCTTTTCCGAACTTTTGATTTTATTTTTCTTCATTACAGTAAAAATAAAATCAAAGGGTAGTTTCATTTTGACTGTTAATTACTCAAAAATTTCTATCGTAAAAATATCCCCCAAGAAAGAAGGATCCTACTACGTCCCTTGCCCCATTAAAAGTTTTTCGAAGTTTTTGGTAATCATCATTTTTGAAAATGGCCACAATGAAAATCGAAAACTTGTTTTTAGGAAATTATTAATATCAAAGAAATATATAAAAAGGAGAGGAAGCCCCTTTTTATAAAAATAATTTTCCTCTTCCCTTTTGTAACATATGGTTTTATTGAAAACATTTTCCTCGACTCCCGCTGACCCAAACATGTATTTTCCTGCAGTTGACTGGAAATCACACAAAATACGTGGTAAAAAAATTCCACAAGAGAATTCCACAGTACAATTCAAACAACCATTCGACGTCCGGAAAATCTTGTTTTGCATCGCAATTCTTTGTAAACAAAGCTTTTCGCAAATCGAAATCAGTAACAGGGGCTTAAATGTGCTGTACTTGAAGAGCAAAAGAACCATGCTACCCCATGTAAACAGTTTAAACATTTCCAAACAGCTCGAGGAATTCCTAAATAATAAATAATCACCTTCTATGACACTGTTATTATTTTAATCGAGATTACATTATTTTTATTTAGGCCTATAAGCAACTTAGGACTTTTCAAAAGGTGGCATTAAATTGATTTATTTTCATACAAAATTTGAAACGAATGTTGCTAATGGTTGCTATGATGTTTAGTACTGTGTAATTGAAATCGGCACTAAGTAATTGAAATTATTATAATTGAAAATAGTTCTGGGCCACAGTTCTCAACTACGAAAGCATGATAACATGCATCAGTTGCAGCCCTCCCGTCCTACGGTCGAACGCGAGTGTGCCGCAGAGATTTTATAAACCCACCCATCTTTATTATTAAAAGAAATAACCAGGAGCAAATTTGAAAAAATAAATAAGATACACAATTTTCTGCATAAATCTCAACACATTATCAGTTGCATATTATATTTTCTTCATGTGCCCTGTGCTGATCATCATAACAGCTAGTTAAATAGCATGTTTGGTTATTGCCTTAAAGTTCGTTTAAATAGCAAAATTGTCGAGGAAAAATAATAAGAACGATATAAAAGACACTTGAGGCTGAAATGGAGAAAAATATGATAAGAAACAGGAGCACCGATGGCAGAAGGAGGGGGGGGGGGGCGCAAGAAAATTACTGAATTCTTTCATTTTTCCATCGTTTTGCCACAATTTTCAGGGTTCTCCGCCCTTCGCCCAGCTCATATGCATAATGCACTGGTGGTTATGCCATGCTGAAATACAATGTAAGGGAAAATCAATACGGCAAAGTGATTAAATGAGGCAATGTAACAGAACAAAACACTTGAGGTAGTTTTTCCAGCATAACAAGATGAAAAGCCTTGTTTAAAATCTGACATTGAAACCCAAACATGATTTTATAGATGATTCACACCACAGTTTAACTTACAAACATTCATTTAATTTTCATTTACAATTCAATTAGTTCGCATCTTGAAAATAGACTTGCAGTATTTATGAGCACGTGAACAAAAACAGCACGATATGATTGGCTAACCTCAAATGAAAACAAACTCACAACTAGATTGAACGCTAAATTCTCCTACGCTCATTCGCTGAAATATTTTCCACGTTTCGAAATAGAAACCAGCAGCTTAATAAAAATAATTCTTTTCGTTTGAGAACGGCTTTAACTAAAATTGTTTAACTCGGCGAATTACATTTGATTTAGATCCTAATTCTTTCATTGTATTTAATCATGACTTGAAACAAAACTGACTTTTTTGAATAGCAGCAAACTGACTTTTTGTAAACACAACATTTCTGCGCAGTAATCCGCACGACATTGAAGATTACACTTTGCGCTGGTAAATCCTTCTCTGCTGAGTAAATTGTTTTTCTCAAAGAATGACAAAAACATCCGCTCACGTAACATTTCAAGCGTTTTCTTGCGGTTGGCAAAGTTTCTCTTTCTCAATTCCCAAAAATTGTATACAGAGCAGCCGAGAGGTTCTGTACATGGGCCTGGGGCAAAACATAAATGACGTCATTCAAAATGGCGCTGTTAACACTCGTATATTTTTTAAATTTTAGACACTGAGGTAAATTGTCCCTGCACCATCCCCCGTTTCTGCAGTTCAGAAAAAGCAAACCTAGAAATTTAAGAATCTGTTTAAAAAAAAAAACACCCTATAAAGAAATTACGGCTGGGCAACTATACAGAAGTTTCTTAACGTTTCTAAAATTTCAATACTAAAAGTTTCTAAAGAGTTTCTTTAGTTCTAACAAACACGTTCATTGAAAGACCCAACCTGAAAGAGCATTCTAATTAGCACATGGGATAAGAATTTTCTTACATCTGTAACTCTGTATGGATGCAACATGCTTTTTCAGAACAGAACTAGCAGCAATAATTTCATGAAATTTTATGAAGTAACTAATCACAAATTAAAGACCCACCATTTGACCAAAAAATGGATCAGCCATGGCCCCCCTGCTTCCTAGTTCCTACGTCACTGTACATCGTGTGGCTTCTTTATACCTAACAGTAATTCCTAATATCCTAAGCCGCAGTACGGAAAGCTTATTACCTTTTTGCCAATCTCAGTACTGGTGTCTTATAACTTAGGTTCTCGGAGAAAAAGAGCGTACGTTGTTGAATAAATTTAAAGATAAAAATAAAATCCAATTCCATGTTAAAATCAACAATTGTATAACCATATAAATCTAAATGCATTCACGAACCAATTTAATCTAATTCATTTTCAGTAACGTCGGTTAAATCCAAACTCATGTTGTCCTTACGAGCTACATAGGAATCATCTTCAAAGCTGTGCAAGGCAGGAGTTCGGTCAAACGGTTTCTCTTGTAAATCACAATTCATATGTTCATCGAGTGTTCTCTGGTAAGATTCAGCCCTCTTGCCTTTGTCTTTCACATTTATTTTCACATTTAAAACCTGGGGCGTTTCATTTTGAGAACAAAGTTCAGCCTTACTGGGACGTATATTGCACATATCAGTCCCTGTATCAATTTCTGCTCCTTCAGTCACAGTAGCCTTGGTCCTGGTGTATCCTGAAATACCCATCATTTCCCCATCTTTTCCGGAACTCTCTCCATCACCACCCAACTGAAAGATGTCGTCCAACATATCTCCATCAACACTAGATTTGCTGTCAACAATAGACTCCTCACATGACGCCTGATATTTATCTTCGCGTATGCTTACGGCTTCTTTCGCCAGCTGTCCTTCTTGAGGAGAATCCATTGAATTTGCTCTTCTTGCATAAGTGCGTGTTGCCTCTTTCGTAAACAAATTCTCCACAGGTGGCCTACCTGAAGCTTTTGCTGCACCTTCCACTGATAACTCCCTGGTAAGTCGATCAGCATTGTCTTGTTTATTTTCATTCCAAGTCGATTGAGTCAAAGGGAAAGGGTTGTCATTCTTCAACGCATGCACCGTTCCTCTCATTCGATAAACAAGCACGTAAGCAGATGCATCAACGACTCGTTCTTCGTCGATTTTGGAAACGCTGTCGTCATCGAAGTGCCTCCATCCTTCAAAAAATTAATAAGTTTCTTCATTTTTTTCAATGAAAAAGTAAGGGAAAACATGGAGGGAGTTTTCCAAAAACAGCGCCAAATTTTAGATTCCTTGTTTTAGTAAAGAAAAAAAGAAAAAACGAACCAAAAATAGCAACAAATAAAATAAAATAAAGAAAACTACCTGCAGCAGAAACACGCATAAACGAACCTTAATGTAGGATACCAGCAGGGGATACCAAGTAGTCCTCCACCCTTACAAAATATAGCTGCGAGTAGAGGAAGGGTTAGTTGACTAAATAACAACAAATATTGGATACTTAAACAGTAACAAATTCTCCCGTTAGCTATTAGGGTCCGGTTAAACATCGCTCTTCTCGTGTGCCGAACCTAATTGCTCAATAAAGTACACGAGAAGTTAGGCAGTTTTGATTTGGTGCGGCAACAAATTTGGAGAGGCTGGTTTGGTCGAAGTTTGAGGCACTCAATTGTAAATCTTTAAAAATAAAACTTAGATAACCCGCAGATGCGCAAATTACTGATATTTCTTTCGTTATATTTACAATTCTTCACTGTTTAAACTTCCAGAAAAGTTATGTTCATTTACGCCTTTAAATGAAAATAATTTCAGATTTGAACTCACCAATATCGGTTTGTCCTTGCTGGCTTAAACACTGAACCATGCAGGTGTAATGGCCAATACCCATTGATCCTTTGTGGCAAATTACCCCAGTCAAGTCGTACACTGGCGGCAAACACAACAAACCCTTGGTCTCCTCGGCTATATAAGGAGAAAGATCCAGGCCACTGCAAAATAGTAAAAATTAATGAGGTTTTCCTTTTACGAGAAACTAATTAATGTATTCTACTTACATTTTGCAAACGCAAATCAAATGCAAATTTTTCAATGTAATCACAGGCTTCAGGAAAAGTAAAGATCAATTTCTCTTGCTCTACCTGTCCTACATTCCGCGTTTTGCTTCGTACAGTCACAAATGAAAATATGGAGTGTAAGACAGGTGGAATGAGAGAAATCAAAGTGGGAAGAAAATTTTTACTTTTTACTTACTTGAGAGAAATCAAAGTGGGAAGAAAATTTTTACTTTTCCTATAAAGCCCGAAACTATAACATTGCAATTATATAAATTGCTAAAAAATTAATTTTTTAGGATACAGTTTCAACCAAAAGACTTAAGTTAAAATAATAACACACAATTTTTATTAATTGAAATATAATTACTGTATTAATTGAGAGTGCAAACATGTGCAGTTAGGGCCAAAGGGCACAGCCCGAAACGTCGTACACTCTTTTCCATTTTCAGAGGTATGCACTATTATCGATTCTAGTTTTATACTGTCCCCAAAAAGGCTACACGTTTCTTAAGCTTCTGTGGAGGAGCTTAAGTTGTGATTATTTTGACTCTACTTGAGTGTTATAGAAGAGGTTTCAATTTGAAGTTTAATACCTTGTTCAACAAAATTGACTCAATAATCGTTGAGTTACGCCAAATGAAAGTGCAAATGTTGTATTTCTGCAAAACCAGAGGTTTTGATAATGATTTTAAACATCAACATAATGTGACCAGATGAATTTCAACATGTATTTTGTTAACTCTCAGCTGAATTTACCTGAGGTCAACATCGGTAAGTCAAATTCTGAAACAACCATCACAAAAAAAATTAGATTTACTCAATAATCAAAATGTTCAACATAACTGCTTTGGAGTCATGTCATAAGTTTTCATAAGATATTCTCCTTGGCCAAATCAGCTAATGAGCATTTCTCTCGTTTTCATAGTGTCATTACCTTCAACCAACAATTAAATTTCAACGTATCGTTTTGATTTGCCATTCATTCATCAATAATGTTCAAATGTTAATTTCAAAGCTTCTGCCATGAATAACGATGGAGAGGCCAACCTACGGTTTTGAAGAAACCCTAAACATTGGTTATTATTGGGCATAACCTAGCGGTTGTTGAGTTGATTTTGCCAACCAAGGTATCAAACTTTAAGTTGAAGTTTAGTTTATTAAATGCAATTAGAAACGAAAATACTAAAGGTAAAGCTCCTACACAATAACTTTGCAAACGTGTAGCCTTTTTCTGGGACACCAGGTAGCTTATTAATCAGTTTGACTGTTAAAAAACAAACCGTATTTGAGGAAAAGTAACAAGCTATAACTTCGTCTTGACTTACCTTATGGAGTAATGAATCCCCTTGGTAACCTTCTGTCCATATGATGCAAAAGTGAATCGCTTAAAATGAACAAGTAAAATCGGGGGAGGATAGCTCCAAGCAATTTCTTTCTTTACTGCTTCAACGGCTTTGCACTTTGGGCATTTCCTTGATGAGAAAAGAAGTAAATCGTTTATTTAGAGCTGATTCATTTGTATCGAGCCAGTACGCAGGCTATTGATTCATTTAAAACAAAATAAAATTTAGTAGAGGCACATTAATCTTTACGCAAAAGAAATACGGAGGAATTTCAAGCAAATCAGCTAGGTGTTTCAAGGAATGGCTTTGTCAACTCTATGTATACTTTATTTAAGTTGACTGCATAATAGTGAAAATAAAAATAAAAACTAATATACGCCAACTAATACAAATCTAATTTACAATTTCTAATAATAATATCATATTTACAATTTAAAACGTTAAAATGTCAAAAAGAAACAAACAAGTCCAATAACGTATGATCAAACAAAGCTTAATTCGTTATGTAGGTTGGGCCAGGTTTTTAACATTGACATAAATTGTGCAAATGATGTACAGTTTTTAATCTCGTAGGGGATGTTCCGCCAGAGTCAAGCTCTTTTAAATGATTGGCTTTCAGAATGATAGGCTTTCAGATTTCAAAACGCATTATTAAAAAGTAGCTACCAGGTGACCCAAAAAATAATTTCCTTTTTAACAGCTCATACAAAATCGAGTTGTTGACCGATTGAAGTAATTTTAACATTGTTTCAAAACGTAAAGTTTATATACGTCAAAATTTATAATTTAATAAATGAGGCAATTTTGAAATGTACAAGAAAGGCAAGAAAATGTAGAAAATGTTTTTTTTTTTTATTCACTTTCTTTAAAGTTGGTTTAATTATAATAATAGTTACAATTTACAAGAAATCTAACTAATTTATACCAACTAATAACTAATAAGGTAGCTATCATGGTTTTGATAATTGAACATCTGACAAATATGGAAGTTTTTTTTTTCTTGGCTTAGGAGCGTAAATCTGATTTCTTGTGACAATTGGGACGAATTTGCTGGGAATAATCCCCAAGGGGCATTTTCATTGTTTCATGGATAAAATCTCCTTTTTGTAAATCCGCATATTTGACTAATTTTAAATGCTAGAAAAATTACCAGAAATTATGATATGTCTAAGTTAATGTTTTAGCTATGCGATAAAGTTTAAATAATTTCAATCCGCCATTCTTTCAATTTTATATTAGCGGTCAAAGAGGGAAATTATTTTTTGGGTCACCTGGTAGTTTACCCAAAAAGACCCTTGAATTAAAACTGACATGACACTCCGTTTTAATATCTCCAAAATTTAATTTAAGTATCGATAAAATTTTAACAACAGCTATACTTAATTTAAAACTCATTGAATACGTACATTATGCCACGGCTCGACATTTTATCCTGTTAAGTTCGTTCGTTCTGACTGAAAATATACCACATCACAAGCTTTTAAGTTGAGCTTATTTATCGATACTAAAATTAAGTTCTTCCCGTCTGGTTTCTGACACATTGATAAACCACATGTTTTCAGGAAGTCAATGCAGACACAATTTTATTTTTATTTTATACTTGTACTTACGTTTATCTTCCGAATTAAGTTATTTGTATGTGCTTCATGTAAAGTTAAACTAATAAACACTCTCTTTTTAAAAAAGAAAGTTGGCACTGGGCTTTGCAGTACCAGATCCGCCAAAAAAAATAATTGACGAGATACCAAGAATTGTGTACTGCATGGATTACAATTATTACGGTTGATATTCATGTCAAAACTAAACTAGTTCTGAGCTTGCATTACTAACGATTGTGCTTGCATTACAAACGGTTTTCCAAAAGTTTCGAACTCACTGAAGCTCGAAAACATGGAAATGTTTTCGAAAATCGTTTGTAACGGAAGAGCAAGCGTCGAAGAAAATCACCAAAAATTGTTTTTAACTAGTTTAGTCCTTTTGACGTGAATATCAACTTTGATTATTGTAATCCGAGCAGTACACAATTTTGGTATCTCGTCAAGGATGCTCCGTCTTTTTCGCGCACCTGCTAGTAGTATGATTTCTTAATTTTGGGCACAATTTGTAAAATAAAAGTTTTTTACAGAGTTTATGAGAGCCTTGAATATAGATTTTTGAGCCCAGAAAATAACAAAAAATAACATAACCATAGACAAAAATTAATAGAGTACCATTATTCACCTGAACTGAAAAAACTAAATAGATTAGCAAAAAACAGTTTCAACAAAACAGTTTTATGTGACATCAATCTGGTTCTATGTCTCATTTATATTATAAACATTTCGCAAAATCATAACCAAAGATAGAATGTTGATTTAAAAAATTCAATTAAGTTTCTTAACTGCGGATTGACCTATTATCCTTAGAGTTTAGTAGAGTTTCTTAATTTTCTGGAAGTGGCCACTATATTTTCTTATAAGCGGTTTCTTGTGAAAAAATTAGTGTATTGTTTACCTGTCATTTGGAAATAAATCCAGGCGCGAGCGGGCCAACGCATAATTTGCCCTTGTCAAATAGCACAGTACTATTAATTTACGAATGACATATCGGCTTTTTCTTTGCAAAACATTTTGTTGATCTCATACTTGTAAGAACCTCATCTAATTTTGTGAGTCCCAAGATCGTAACGAAAATATCCCTGGGAGAGGGGTACATTTCCCCCTGTCGGACGGCAGGGGGCCGCTGAGATATCATAAACCCACCCATCTTTAATGTTCAAATTTTCGTGTATGCCCAACATGTTTCATTCCAAATCACCCAACATTAAGGACAACTTTTAATATCTAACCAAACATTAAGGTTGCGTTACATCCACAACACAATGTTAAGGTTGCATTACATCCACAACACTGGACGTTTTGATTGAGCTAGTTCAAACATCTTAGACATCATGCAACCGCCAAGTCTTATCCTGTGTTACATCTAGTTTTATTTTTCTCTGTAACAGCCATGGGGTTTCTCTGTAACGGTCATGGCCACGGCCACGGGGTTTTCTGCTCCCCGTGGCAATATTGTAAAGTAATTTGAATGTAGTGTAATTAGTATCGTGTTTGTAAAATATTTAATGGAATATAAAAAGAAAACATTGAGGCTTTTGGCTAAAGAATATACTCTTGGTTAGAGAATTTACAGCCTTCAAACCCATCCATATCGGCTGCACATACCCGCACCCATATATTAGGGTGAACCCCCCCCCCCCCACTGACGGATTCAGGGTTAATATTGTCAGGTAATGCTTTTAAAAGCAGTTATCATAGGCATAAGAAAGCCAAGCTAAGGGAAATGAAAATTTGTTCGAAACAGCGAATGTTCGAGATGATGGGCAGTCGAGATAGGGAATGTAAACTGTAATACAAAAACAATAATAATACTCCAGATGTAGATGATGATATTCCCTTATAATAATAATAATATTTACTTACCATCCATCTTTTTCCAGTAATCTCTCTGGCTCCAGAAACATCGACAAACAATCTTCGATCGTACATCGATCAGAATCCCAGCTCTCTTCCTCCGCGAGAGTACAACTCGCAACTTTGCACATGGCGTTCAATTCCTTTCTGTCTTTTTCTCTGACATCTTGAGCTTGCCATTCCAAACTTAGAAATGTGGCCGACAACAAGGTATCAAGTTTAAATTCATCTGCGGATATCAAAACCGGATCTTGTTCTGGCTTGAAAAATGCCTTGATAACAAAATTGTCACTCGACTTTACGGAAAAATTACTGGCACCTTCAGCCTTAGTTTGTCGATTTTTCTCGCCTTTCTCCCCATCTTTGATTTTCCCCGTGTTTTCCATCGCGCGTAAATTCGAATGTCCCACGCTATCTGTTCGAGACACTGAATTTCCACCACTATCCGTTCGAGACAGTTTCCTTTTCTCGTCTAGTTCGCATTCAGACAAAACAGAACTGTTGCCGACTTTTGATAAGCGATACTTTTCATCCTGCTCCCCATCAGAAGATTCGCTGTCTTTGTCGCCAGCGTGCACCGTAAGACTCGCATAATTTCCAGCAACTGCTACCAAAAAGTCGTAACTTAGCTTGGATTTGCGTGCAGTTACGAAGAACGGCAAACCAATGTGAGTCCGTAAGCCCTTGCGACATTCTTTTTGATGCGTACCCCATTGTTTTGTTTGACAATCCCGACTGCAATACGCAACGTACATACAACGCGTGCATCTTTTCAATTTAATCTCCATGTCCACTTGCGACTTATTACAGTTTGCGCAGCATGCAAGATTTGCTGTGTTCGAAACGTGTTGTTGAAATGGTAGCGAAACAAATTCGACTTCCTTTTCGTCGCTAACTTCACAAACAACAACGTGACGGCCTTTTACAAAATTCGTTACAGACGAATCGTCATCACAAGTTGGCGCAAAAAAACCGCGAGCGTCTTGCAAAACCCGCATGCATCGCGCGGGAATGCGAAAACGCCTTTCAAGAATATTTAATAAATGCCATACTTGTGAGTGTAGAGATGATATTTGCAGCCGTACTCTTTCTGGTTGCCTCGTGTAGTCTCTGAAGAAAATGATGACACTTAGCTTGTGCTTTGACATGGGTATCGGTAGCGATACTTGTGCACACGGTTCGTATGTTGTCGATATCTGCAAAAAAATGCTTAAAATTTTACATGAAACAATAAATTGTTAAAAACCTTTTATATGCTGCATTGAAACAATTGTTCTAAAAACTAAATTTCATTGGGGGTAAGTTGTAATAGAGGCAAATTTTGTGACAATAGTGAAATTGACTCAAAATGACATTCTTTATCCTCACAATTTACAATATAGTTTTGAAGAAGAATTTGCATTACCTTGTGACAAAATTGACAAGTCAACTTGGAAACCATTTGACCATGAAACATCTTCACAATGACTGAATTGTTTTGTTTGAAGTGTTCATTCCACGCAGTATCAGGTTTCTCGCTGGCAGAAGGACCTTCCTCGTCTTTCTCTCTGCTTGAAGTTTCATTTGTTTTCTCTGGACGAAGACCTTGGTTCATATCCTGTAAACATAATTGAGAAATTGAAGCTCATGATCGTTAATAAAATAATTTGTAAGTTAGACATTACGATTTAGACTCGTATATTTTCATAAGATACATCAGACAAGTATCTTTTTTAAGAAACATCTTTAAAGAAACTTAGAACCAGAATTCCTGAGATATTTCAATAGATTCTATTGTTCGATTGTTTCTCGTAACATAAGAGAATTATAAAAAATTTAAGAAACTTTTAGTAAATGCAAAGAAAAAAGATTTTTGAGTTTGAAGAGTGTGAGCAAAATATCATTACAAAGAATAAAGTAAAACCTAACTATCAGTGAAAAGCAAAATACCCCATCCATATTTCTAACATGTTTTTGAAGACAGAACTGCGTCCATGTTTTCATTGCAGCTTCAATGCTCAGTCCAATTAGTAAAATTCAGTAAATACAGCTAATTTAGTATATATTTTGTAAACTATAACGGATTTCATTGGCTGAAAAAGATATGCATTGTTGTTTTCTAAAATATTTCACTCTGATGATAGACTTTTTCGGAAATAAAAGCCTCCTGTTCAACATTGATGAAATTCCCATGAGTACAAAAAACGGTTAAACTTCAATGTCTTCTGGGTCCTTTGGGAGAGAAAGAGGCAAGAATAGCCATTCCCAGTGGAAATACAGCAATAGCCTCGAGATTGGGTTCTATTTCCGAAAAGGTCTATTAGGACGCTAAAATCTCTGATTATGTGCCCCATTTGAGACACAGAAAGCAAAGCAGTTCCTCATTAAAGCAGGCAATCACATTGACAACAGCAAAAAGAAAGGGAATGCGTTGCAAATCTAATTAAGTCTTTGACCAACTTTGTTCCCAGGGGTACTTCATTCAGAAGGAATACCCCTGGTACCTACCTGCAAATTTAGCGTAAATTTATGCGAACTCGTGAATTTATGCCGGATCAATAGAATTTATTTTTCGAATTCTACTATTTTTGATTATGCTTCCTTATTGACCTAAGTAACGAAAAATTTGCACACACAAAACATTGGGAAACTCGTGCAATAAATGTAACTGAGCTCGAAATTTAAAAAATGCAACAACAATAAAATACCTCATGTAAATTATCGAGTAAGGTTGCGAAAAATTCTTGAGCATCACACTGTTGAATTCCCATAAACAATGAGCACCTCTTCCCCATGATATTCTAGAGAGAAAAAAAACAAAGAATCTTTGACGCAGATGACAGCATTGATTTTGCTTCATTTCATAATGGGTTTAAGTTGGAAAATTCGTACAAAATAATACTCTATTCAATGTATAACTATTTCAGCCCCGAAAGGTTATTCGGCTCATCGTTAAACAACGTAAAACTTACTATTTTCAGGCGGTTAACGCGGGCAGAACTTTGCATAAATTTCAAAGTTTATATTTTGTATTAAGTTAGTTTATATAAAAGTTGATATAGAAGTTTATATTTTGAATTAAGTTAATTTGGATTTGGCACCCCCTGCAAAATAAAACTTACATATGATTTGTCTGTTAATTGGAAATGGGATGACAGGGATAATTAAATTTATTTGGTCGCATTATTGTAGCAACAATGAATCAAGAAATGACAAAGAATCTAAAACTAACAACACCACCATCTTCCTTTTAAAGATGCTTCAAATGCAAAGTATCAAAACAGCGCAAGTTGGACCTGATTCCAGAGCAAATAATGCTAATTCTAAAGTACAGAAATTGTCCCTAAATAATGGCTTTCCTGAATCCCGTCTATCTGAATGCAAATTTATTACATGTTAATGCAAATTTATAACATGTCAATGCAAAATTATCACATGTTAAACTTCTTGATGATTACATCGAAAAATCCACGCTTAGATAGGACTGATCGTACGATCTATTATTATAACGCCTGGATCTGGATTTGAATCTGAACCCTACCAAGTAAACAAAATCTCTGAAAAAATATTTTATTTCAAATCATGTCGCATAAAATAGAACCATATAATTTTATAGCCCCTCATTTTATAGCTTCATTTCATATTTGTTTTAAATCCAATAAAAACAGAAGGAGGATATTTCAAATTATGTCGCATAAAAATAGAATCATATTTATTTTATAGCCCCCCATTTTATAGCTTCATTTCATATTTGTTTTAAATTCAATAAAAAGAGAAGGAGGATAATTTCAGCATCCAAAAGTCCTCTTGATACGTTAACCCAAAGGAACAAATTTCAAACCAAATATCTTATTAAAAGGTGAACGAGAAATAAATTTGCATTTACCTTTAGTGCATGTGGCCTCACAGCAATTTTTCTGTCTGACCAAAGCGCCTTGATAACTTCAGCAAAAGCTTTCGCCACTCGACCGCCAGAACTCATCGGATTATTGGACGTGAGGAAATTCAGGAAATTATCACCTTTAAAACAAAAACAAACGGGCATTAAAATGACTTCGACTCTTCGCAAGTTTAAATTTCCGGATTTTGGTCAGCGTTTTGTTACATACATGTAGCACGTACTGGTTCAGGTGCGTTGTACCGGAACCTTTTCGAAACTCGTTTATAACGTAAGCCCAAGGTGTGTCTCTCAAAGTCGCTTAACTTTCCATTCTTAAAAGTACCGGCTTTTTGTATAAAAGTACTGGTTTTTTGATAGTAATATATAACCTGTGCGTGTCCCTTGCTGAAAACAAGTCATCTCGAGCCTTTTGCCGGCTAGGCACGTAAAATACGATCACTCACTCACCATTTTCAAAAGGAATTAAGATTTCACAAAAACAAACAAATTAAATAGTCATAAAACAAATAAAATAAATATTCCGGCGTATAAAGCTTGTAATAAAGTGGAGATGTGAAACATAATATCTTAAGAGAGAAATACGCACATATAAATTAATTTCTTATCTAAAGTTATCAAGTAAATCCAATCTAAATTTCATATTTCAAGAGTAGTACAAACAAACCATCTTCTTGATTCAGAGGGAGGCTATCCGGGAAGAGTTCAAGTGCGAATACAACAGAGGAAAACATTTTACTGAACATTTTGAAGAATAAACTAGGGAAAAAATGGAGCAAATTGGCTTAATTATGCCAGCAGCGAAAAGGCCACACCCATGACGAGCCTTTAAAACAGTGTGAAAAAAATAAAAGTAAGGTTTACAAAAATGTTATTTCTTTTGCTGAATCCCATTTTTGGGTGCATTTTCCAACATTGTACTCGCAACTCGCACGTGAATCCAGACATCCCTATAAACTAACACAAGAAACTCTAAAACTTCATACTACTTAAGTTCTACGTCATTTATTAAAAAAAACACATACCAATAAAGTAATCTCTGATCTCCGGTATATTTGCAAGAACTTGAATGATGACGTTCATGTAACAATTGTTTGCATAATTTTCAAGACCAGTTAAACCACATACATCACCCCTATTCGTAGCAGCTTTGTTTACATTTTTTGAAATACTGCTTTCTCTGGGTATCGCTGCAGCTTGTGGCTCTGATACTGTCGTCGTCTCCTTCTCAATCTTGTTCTCCTGCTCTCCCTTTGAGACTGGTGTCGATTTCCCTCCGCGCAACTGCATGTTGTCGAATGTACAAGCCAATGTCTTGGATGCACCATCAATCTCTTTGTTCGTCGTCTTCAATGAACCATCAATCTTTTCGTTTGTTGGTTTGGTATTTTCAATGATGAATATCTTTTCTGTGGGAGTCCTGTCAGTTTCGTTTGTGTCTAAGTGAAACCCTTGTCCATTATAAACTTTGCTATCAGTTGTTGTACCAGCAATATTGCTGCATGATTTTTCTTTCATATTAATGCCTCGTTTTCGATCTAAAAATAAATTGAAAAATAAATAAATAAATAACTCTTTTTAAAAACTCTTTTTAACTGGAAGTATCCTCTTTCAATAAAAACTCTGTTTACTGGAAAAGAAACTCTTTCTTGATTTTATAATTATTTAAGAAGTATATAATCTAGACTAGCTTTGATATCCTGTATTTCCAAATTTTTCAATCCTCTGAAATTGAAAAATTATTGATGAGTAGTTGTCTGAAAAAATAGATAATCTTACTCGCTATTGAACTTCTGCTTTCAAGAGATGTCCAGCGAATTGGCAATGCCTTTGCAATCATTATCGCAATGAAAGATCTCCTTTGCGCAAAGATGCTTTCAGATGGAATGATCTGATGACTAGAACAGAAATAATCAAACAGGATGCTAGTTTAGTATATAACTATAACTTCACAACAAAGAAAAAAAAAATCTTCACATAGTGTTTCAAAAAAACTTAGTCTTTGTTCTTGTGAAAATTTCAAAAACCATTCATGTTAATCTGCAGAGTTTGGTCATTCAGTATGATTTGGTGTAATTCCCTCAAAATTCTGCTCAAAGCTCACTGAATCTCTTGACAGCTAAACAGCTAAAAATTTGTGTGAAGATTAAAACCAGATAATCTTCCATTTGTAACAAAAGGCTCAACACTAATTCAAATTGTATGTATAGAATGTTTAAATGTCTTGAAAATGAGTGATTGAATGTCTTGGGAATACTTGCATTCCATTTGACATTCAATCAAATCATTTTCACTAAACTCTATACACGGTTATTTTTCATGAGATTTCATTAGAAGTCATGGGAAAGAAATGCATTTAAATCTCGACTGATCAGTGAAATCAAATGAGAAGCATGACATTGAAGCATTCCGTTTGACATAATCTAAAAGCTTGTTCTTGCTGCATAATCCCATTTGCATTGCATTCTTATTTCACATTTGATCATTCACTGATATCTTTAAAAATAGTTCTTATGAAATTCCATAGGAAGTAGTATGGGAAAGAAGTGTGTTTAAATCTCGACTGATCAGTGAAATCAAACGAGAAGCATGACATTGAAGCATTCTGTTTGACATCATCTACAAGCTTTCAAAACATCAAGAAACATTTATCATTATCTGGTATTGGTCCTTACACTAATTTCAACTGTCACAACTCATAACTAAGTGAGCTTTTAACAGATTTTGTTGGGAATCACACCAAACTCTAAGTTAGAATCTGCAAATTAATATAGTATAAAAAATATAACAAATTCATTTTAGGACTTCTTTGAAATTCTCAAACAAACAAGAAACCAGGTTTTTGAGGCACCTTGTACATTATTGTACAGAGCTTACAATATGATAATATGCATTGAAAAGTTTTGAAAATTTTTAGAATCACATAAAAAGTCAAGAGAAGACTACTACTGTAGACAAAATATTATCTTCATAACCAAACAAAATTTTTGCAATTAAGTCCTCAGTTTTTTGTTCATTTTTTCGAAAATAGCCAATCAATTCATAGTATTTAAGAACATGTGATAAAATTTTATGATGTGACTGGATAATCTCAGAATGTAATGCTGCAACAATATATTCTCAAAATACCCCCCAAAACACTGCATTGTCTGAAATTTTAAAATCTGTTTTGAAAAAGAAGGAGTTTGGTCTACAAGAACCAATATATAATGTGAAAGGTAATTCAATGAAGAGTCCAAATATTTAACTTACAACACCCTAAATTGCTAGGATATTTAAAAAATTATATTTGCAAAAAAGATTCAAACAAAAAAATTATTAATTAATCTTTAGAAGAAAAAAATCTTTATTTTTCTCAACAACTTCAGCAACGAATTGCTCAAGAACTTGTGTTATAACTGACATAAAATGACTAGCTAGTCAAAAGAATCTTCTATTGTTTTTCAAATAATGCCAAGCAAGTGTTATTAACCCATGTGTTATTAACCCATGTGCAAGTGGGGTGGGAGTGTTATTAACCCATGCAAAAAAACATTGCAGCTGGATCAAATGTGAAATTCTCGTATTATGATATCTTCATAATTTTTAGCTCAAAATTACAAGAGTGTAATGATTTTTATCAACATACCTTAGTTGTATTAAATAGGTAAACATAATATTATTTGCATCTTTCATCTCTGGTGCATGTACTTTCAAAAAATGTTCATTGCTAAAATAACAAAATTAGATTATGACAAAAGGAGTGAGTCAAAAATATGTTAACATCTGCTGACTTATAACTGTGAAAGACATCTGAATTATACATGTCAAATAAAATTTGCTAAAAGCTAAAAATTACGTAATTTTTTTGGGTAATTTTATTTGATGAAAATCTACACACAGGAACAGGCAATTTTGGTAAGATAGCCTTTTCCAACACTTCCTGAAATTTCAGTGAAACTTCAAACAAAGCTTTGATCTTGCTAGGGTATCAGCAGGATATATCAGGTAGCGGGATATTTCAGGCACTTGCAGTTTTGAACAACCAAAATACCACACAAAGACTATAAAATCAGAACTTACTCTTTGTGAACATTCTTATATCATTTCTTTTTCATGTTGAACGGCTATTAGTGTTTGTGTGGTGTTTTTGGTGGTTCAAACTGCAAGTGCCTGAGATATCTCGCTGCTTGATAAATCCCACCGATACTCTACATCTACCATTTACATTCATCATCAAAGTTAAGTTAAAATTTGCATGCACTTAAATGTATTCACTCTTGAATTTCTTATTATCATAAAAATCTGCAAAATTTTGTATTTATCTCCTGACTATCAACTTGACAAAGAATAAAAATGCTCAAAATCATTTCTATTCAATGATATCATATACAAAAGTTGCTAGAGGCTTCAACTTAAAGCTTGATAACTTCTTTGCCTAACAAGGTATTTAATTATAAATTGAAGCCTCTTCATATGAAATTCAAGAAACTCCTCTGCAGCGGCAATGTAAACATGGAGACATTATTTTTGGCATCATGCAAGAATAACAACAAAAATAACAAATTGGCCAAATACAAATGTTGTGAATAAAAAAATAAAAACAAAACAAATATACATACCTAGTTGTAAAGTAAACACTAATTTCATCTTCTGTAAACTCAACTCTGCAATCAGACACATCTTTCAGATAAAGATGTACAGAAACTTGGCTGTTTCCCTTTATTGTAAAAATTTTTAAAAATTAGTCTTTAGATCATACACCAAACTACTTTCCTCTAGACCAGGACCATGGCCCTTGTGGACAGTAGTATAGTACTAAACAACTTTTTGTCAGTTATAGATTTCTAAGATTAGGCTAGTTCACTTATGTAAGCTAATGTCATATTTGATGTAAAATAATGTGGTCATCAAACAGACAAAAACCTATCATGATGTAATGTATGCCTGCCAAAAACTCAAAATTTTTAACACTGCAGTTAGATGGCAGGTGTTTTATTTATGGACGAAACGTTCAATTATTCAATCATCTGTAGATAATTAATGCCAAAAAAAGAATAAAAGTTCAAATAAAAAAAGCCAAAAATTGTAACTAACTAACCTTTTCAAACCAGTCATGTTTCAAAAAGTTCAATGGCCAGTAAGTATTTTCTGCAACAACAAAAAATATGTAAATTAACATTTTTATGCCAGGAGGTTTAACTAAGTATCTTCCTGTGGATTTAATTGAGAAAATATTTCAAAAAGGCATTGAAATCACACATTTATCGTAGATGGAAGTTCTTATGTAGAAGCATTCAACATAAATGTTTGAGTCATGTCATAAGGTATCCTCCTTGACCAAGTCAGACAAAAGGACTAGACATATTATGTATATTTAAAAATCTACTAAACTCAATGCTCTCAGTAAAACTTTTCAACATTTAATTTATCTGACATTATAAAATGTTTTTTAAAATTGTGAGATTGTTAATCCTTATTTGGCTAATCTCACTCATCAGTGCTTTATCTTCTACACCAACTGCTTTGCTTTACTTAAACTGTTTTACTTAAACTCTAAGACAACTCCTTAAACTCCTGAGTCCCTGAGACATAATCATTTGCTGGTCAATTTTAGTGCACAGTTGTGTGTTGCCATTTAGGGACCATCCACAAACTTTGGCAAAAATTTGGTAAACTGTACTTGTCTAATCTTGTTCTAATTCCAAAAAAGTCAGAATAAATTTTGGATATAGCTATTTTTTTCTTGCGCACAATTTTGGGATCGTGGAATTTTAAATTATAACTCATCAATGCAACAGTGGATAATTCCAAAAATTCTAATATCTTCAAGATGCAAATTATCAAAAGAAATTTCACTTGAGGAAATTATGTTGCATTCTAAGAAAGTGCAACACTTTTCCTTAACCAGCTGTTCTAAAACAAAAAAGAAAGTGTTTGAAGTTGCATTTTTTGTTTGCAACTATTCAGTCCTTGAATACAAAGGTTGAAATTCTAGTGTCTTGCGTATTGGCGATTCTCATTCATAAAAATGATGAGATAAAATGGTATTTCTGGAATTTATAATATAATCAGCATGGAAATAAATATGCCCTACTACTACTAGCCAGAACCAAATCTGGCAGATATTATCATTTTAGCCTATTTTTTTGTTATTTATTATTCTATTCTATTTTTTTCCTTTAAAAAAACCAACAACAAAATCTTAACAAAAAATAATAAGCTCACACAGCTAACTGAAAGAAAGGCCCAGGTTATTTACTATACTCCATATCATATCAATAAAATATCTATCATCATACATAATATATTTGTTAAAATTTTATTTCACTTCTCAGGTTGTCTATGCAATTCTGGCCTTGGAGAAAACTTGGTCAGTATGGGTCAGGCCGACACAACAGCAGCTAGACAGTAAAAGTAGCCAGGGCCTTGATTTTGGAATTTCAGTTGGCAGCATGCTGTTTGGACTAAGCCTGTAACTGTATGGTCTAGACTAAATAGATTTTCATAAGGCCTAACGACAGAAGCTGGAGCGCAACTCGCTGATTAACGCTGGTTTGATTGATAGGCCCATATAGTTCTACTACTGTATTCAATATTTCGCTCTTCTTCACGACCGATCCTCGTAAATAATTACTTGATAAATGCTGTTTGTGATAAATGTGATTGCTTACCGTTTAAATGAACCATTTTTGCTCTTTCAACAATTCATTTGTCTTGTGCACTATCCACCACATACGCCAAATTTTTCTTCCGCACAGATTTTAAATGTGCGTCGTATTTGTGCGCATGCGTTAAAAATCTTTGGAACAGCTCTTCAGATGACTGGAGCAGAACGTTTTTACACCCACTCTCTCATTTGTATCTTGGGCAGTCAGCACATTAGAAAATCGAGATGGAACGTTAAGAAAAAAATATCACTAGTATTTTCAAAACTGAGAATTAAAACAGAGAAAAAAATTGAACAGAGAAAAGATTTAAACATAATGGGCAATAATGAGAAAAGAGTTCCAGTAATCCAAGATATAAATAAAAAATATACATAATCTTCAATTCATAACGTAAAGCTAAAAGAACTTTTAATGAATGCATTAACAAGACAATAAAGTAGAACAAAATTTTTAGAAGACTTGATTTTACTCTCATAGCATGGCACATGCTGTTAATTTTACTGTAAAAAAGCAGCAAAACAACACACTTAAAAGGACACACTCTTGCCATAAAGCCTGGTTTTCACATTCATTATTTCATAAACGGTGTTATTCATCGGCAACGAGTTACGAGGAGTTTAAAATTTTTAAAACCGGCTTTTCTTAAGCATCGGAGACCGTGCCGATCATCGCCAATGGATTTTCAAAATCAAAAAAATCAAATCATGAAAACTTGCGTGTTTTTAAGCCTGTTATTTTGCTTTTTTGTGGAAGTACTCTTTTGACTACAGCTATTAGATATTGCTCTATAACCACGTTGTAATTTTTTAAAAACTTTCAACCGCTTATAGTTAGCTTTTACTAAGTCAGTTACTTTAAATTAAGCCCAGTAAGTTTTTACATGGCTAATTTATTTCTTGCTCTTTCTGAAACTTCAAAACTCTATTTTAAGCAATTTGTATAAATTTGAATAACTTTCAACCAAGTATATATAGTTGCTTTTACCAAGTACAGTTACTTTAAACTAAATGCAGTTGATTTGTACATGGCTACTTCTTCTTCACCTCATCTACCATGTATTTCAATTCAACTGTAACTAAGTATTGATAGTTTTTACCATATACAGTTATTTTAAACCAAGTACAGTAGGGTTTTGCGTGGTTAATTTATTTGGTTTTTGTTTTGTTGATATTCGTGGATTGACGACAAGCTCTAACTTTTCTTTCTCTTTCGTGACATTTCCGTCTGGACTATGTTGCAAATCTTCATTCTGCAACTTAGTCATATTTTTCGATCCTTTGGATTCACTGGGAGAACTGACTTTTTCCCTTTTGCCAATAAAAAGCAAGCAAAGTACCATTGCCAATAAAACAATTACAACAATAACTGATAGAGCAGGAAGGTCTTTTCTCAGCCATTTATTGGATGACATTTTCATCGAAGAAAGTCTTTGACAAATAACTTCATTCAAGTTTTATCTTACTTTAATAGTAAATTAGTTATTCACTTCAACAGTGTGCATGCTTGCATCGCATCCAAAATACTCCATGAAAGATGCGACAAGTTTCAGGACTAAAGTGCATCATGTCAAAATTTTAAGTCTGTCAATTAAATAATAGTGGTAAAAACCACTTTTTGCAAGTAAACGAAAGTGAAATTCTTCAGTGATAAAAAGCACATGCTAATAATTTTATCATAATCCGGTAATTTCATATAATTTCTGTTTCTGTTTCTTTCTATTAAAAGATACACCGTCAATAAGCGTAAATAATAGAAAACACAGAATGGAAAATAGAGAACACACAAAAACCGAAAAGATTACTTACAAACGAAGTAAAGATTTACAGGTGCACAACTATTTGCTGGATCCAGTTTCAAAAGTGTATAGAAAAATGAAAATAATGAAAAGAAAGCAAAAGTCTGTGTGAATCTGCTAAAGATAAAATTTCACATTCATTTGTTTTTTTTTATAAGAAACTCACCCGTGAAGCCCACAAAAATTTAAGAAACTTTTATTAGTAAATGAAAAATCCTTAAGAAACTTTTGATTAGATGATAAATTCTAACAGCTGTTATTAGATGACAAATTAAGTGAATTGTATATAACTTTTTATCCTGTACAACATATACCCATATACCAAAAATGAAGCCAGATTTCTTATATAAAAAAGCGTATATTTATACTGAGACCAAGGCGTATATTTATATCGTCAAAAAGCTAAGAAACTTTCAGCACCGAGACTACACAGACAGACCAGAAGATATTAAGAAACCACATATCTTCAACTGTTTTTGCTTGACGTTTGACGGATTAAGAGGCTTCAATTTATAGTTTGATACCTTGTTTGTCAAAATCTACCAAATAGTCACCGAGTTATACTCAGTGAAACAAAAATAGAGGATTTTTGTTGGTGCAACTTGCTGTAAACACCAAATTATGGCTTTGAGAAAGCAATTAAATTTGGCTTGCCTTTAACATAGATCAGAGTTTCTTACTCCGTATATTTTGGCAAAAAGGTATCAAACTTTAAGTTGCAGCCTTAATTCTTAGCCAGATTTTTCATCGCCTAGAGCTAAGCACGAATATGTGAAGCCCGGGGTCTTTTTTCTCGAGTTAGCCGCTCTGGCGGATGAGACGTTTTTCTCTGTAATATATCTCGAAGGGTAGCCCGCTCATCAGGAAGCGGATAACAACAGATAAAGCAAAAATTAGTCAGTAAAATTAATATTTCAACAGTTAACCTCTTGAATTAAATTTAATAATTAAATATAAACTTAATTGATAAAAGGATAGTTTCTTTTGAGGAAACTTTCAATTTTTCCATGATCAAAATTCAAATGCCAAAGTCGACACAAATTTGAAACTTGCTCACGAGCAACAGCTGTCAGTCATCAGGGATACTACTATTTCTCCCTGATAAGATGCTTCAACCCTTTCACACTCAGAAAAGAAAACCTAAAATTAAAAAAAAAACTACATTTCCACAGGTAACACAGCTAGCTCATGTCTACATCAAAATTGCATCACCATCAGTGCTTCGTTTATGAAGCATTCATGATTACAGTTAACCTTCCATTGACAGACACCTCCCACAAACGGACACCTCCCATATACGAACACCTCCAAACAACGGACAAATAGTTTTGTCCTATAGTTTTACTGGCTTATGACATCCAGAAAACGAACACCTCTCTACAACCGACAGTAACACTGTTTCCACAGCTGTCCGTTATGTGGGGGTTGTACTGTAACTCATTCTAAAAGTAATCAAAACTTTCCTTCGAATAATTCGGTAACTGAACTTTACCAGGGGGAATACACATACAAACATTCTGCTCAGTGCCATCCCGTTGTATTTTAATATTTTCAACGTACGATAGTGTCTTCAAGAAAAAATGAGTGAATTTAAGACGGCAAACGACCACAGGTAACCAGTACCAAATATTATTCGTCAAAAATCGTTCTCTTGGTCTACTCACCCAACAATAGATTTATCCTCCTTTGACCGGTTCTTTGTGCTTGACACAAAATATCTGCCCGAATACAGCAGTGATAACACGTTTGCCAGAGCACCAGGGGCGTCGTGGGACCAAAACCTTTGCACGACAACCAGAGCCAAACATTTGGATTTTGCAATAAAGGAAACGTTTCCCGACAAACTTGGAATGTGTTTGCATGGAATGAACAAGCAAATAATCATGCATAACACTTTCCTAAGTGCTGTAATACAATTGAACATCGCTGCAGAAGAGAAATTTCTACGAATGAACAAACCCACTGCTTGGCCAGTTGACCGAAAGAGTGATTTTTGACAAATAAGATTCTGGCAAACCTGTGAACATATATGAAAATAATTGGATCGAAAAAAAGATAAAATGCCAAAAACGCCTCAAAATAGCACGTGCAAAAACTTTTGTCTCCGCACCGCAACGAAAAATCAATAATACATACACTTCAGTCCAATGCAGAGATGGCAACATTAGAGATTTTATAAGAATTTATAAAGATTCCTTTCTATAATAATTTCGTGTGATTTTCTGAATCATTTCTGACAATATTCATAGACGTTTGTGAAACACAGGTACTTACAACCATGCTTAAAGTTGTTGCGTAAATCCACAAAAAGACATCAGATAACATGTAGTATGAATGAAAATGTTTAAAACAAAAACCTTGGACATAGACTTGTTGTATAATTTCGCGAGTTCGCTCCCAACTTATGTTTTAACACCTCACCCACCCTTTCCGCAAAGCAGAGTCCAGAAACGCAAAGCAGAGTCCAGAACCGCAAAGCAGAGTCCAGAACCGCAAAGCAGAGTCCAGAACCGCAGAGCAGAGTCCAGAAAAGTGATCAACATTCCTCCGAGCGTACATTTTCATTTTCAAAAACATCCCTCACCACGACCGTTATTTTTTCCTGACTCTGCCTTTCCGCTCAATCCGAGGAGTGTAATATTCCAACAAAAATGAAATGCTGCGACAAAAAGTCTTCGCACCAACCAGACAGCAGTATTTCAAGACAAGCTGTCTCTGATTGGATAAAACCAAACTTGCCGCTGTGAAGTAACCAGGAATATCAGCTCTGGAAGCTGTGAGATATTTACTACAGCTTTCTCGGTCTCCACGAAATAAAATGTTACATAAACGTGAGAGATGTTGTCAAATGAAAATTTCATTACTTATGGTTTGCGTTCTTTTTCACCTGCAGTAAAACACAATTTATAGTGCTTTGTTGCGAGTGGTTTTCAGCTGAAATTAGGCCATTTTGTACCTGAACGAGATAAGACAAATATTTCACACTAAAATGATACGAGTCGTAGTTGAGCGGGGGAGCGATATCGCGATTATCCAATAAGTCTACCTTGGAGGACATACAATCAAAATCAAGGCGAATTGTTCTCTTGACATGACCCTGTGGTCGTACTTAAAGCAATTACGATACAACTCAACATTTACAAAACATTGAACGTGCATTACCTACATTTACTTTAAAACGAGCACATTACTGGTACATAAATTAATTTTTAACGCCTCACAGGACCAGACCGATCACGATTCCGAGGACCACGTGACGGCTCACCCCTTCCCTCGCCAGCGTTCATACCCCCTCTCGGTTTCTGTTGACCCCCCGGGCCACCTCTGGGCCTATCACGATTTCCAGGGGGCTGTCCTTGACGTCCACCCGCAGAACCATTTCTAGGTCCAGAATCATTGCGAGATCTTCCAGTAAATTCTCTCCGCGGGCCCCCGCGTTGCCCGAGAGATCCACTTGCTCTTTTCTCTTCAACGTTGATCGTAACTTTTCCAAACACAATTGGCTAAAAGAATAAAAATAAAAAACAAATTAAAATTGATCAAAAAAATTTATATTCCGTTACTAAAATCTTCCTGCTGTAGCTAAAAATACTTTGCTTTTAGAGGAGTCCGCTCATTTTCTAGTTTCAAAGCAGCTTTAAAACATTAATCAAAGAAATATTTTTAAGGGATCCTCCCTCAAGTTTGTGATAGACTCAAAATATAAATTGAATTTGACTTAACATGAGTGGGATGTTTGAAATCAGCGTAAAAACACGTCAATTTTATAAAGAGATGAAACTTGGCTTAAAAAACATGAAACTCTTCGTCCTTTAAAAATACAGTAAAAACCCTATGTTTTGGAGGTGAGCCGAACAAGGTTATTAATTTTGGGGCATATAAATTTCAAAATGCTCAAATGAAGGGGGGCAGTCTACTCAAAAACAGAGGCTGATAAAAAAAATTTTGTTCACAGATTTGGCTTACTGTGAGCAGTGCCATGTAGATAATTATTTTACATACATGATACCTGAATTTACATTTTTTTTAACTGCTAAAATGACGGTTGCATGTACATTTTTCTTTCGAAATAAATAACATTTTGCTTCAGGTGCCACAGACGAGTAATTGCCAGCAATTACAACTACACGAAACCCGGGATTAAGCAATAAATATATACAAAAACAAGAGACGACAATGAAGAAAACTTATTTATGAAAAGATACAAGAACCCGCCGTTTAGAAATCAGTTTTTGAAAATCAGCCAGTTTGGCTTCTTAATATTTTGGCAAACTATATAGAATGGAGCTGACGTATGCTGCTAACATAACGCGATAGAAAAGTCGTACTAATACTCCTCTATTATCTGAAATGATTTCAATCATTTAAATTAATTTTTAAAATAAATTTTCAAAAGTAATTTGTAGATTTTTGCAAAAAAGTTATCCTGAGTTTACTATAAAATGTATTGCTGTTTGGTGCATCACTGAGAAAAACAAACAATCCAATCTTCCAATTTATTGTATATATGTTTCTTTTTCTCCATAAATTTAACGATCATGAATTGTGTAAATTAACTAGTGTGTAGCATGGTCTACTATCAAACCCTAATCATTGAATCATGATTGATTCTGCTAGTGTTAGCGAAAACATGCCAGTTCTTTAGCTCGCAGTATACGCCCAATATTCAGATGTGATCGTATTGAGTTCTAGCAGCAAGCAACATTGAATTTAACAAGTAAAAAAGCATATATATACATACAAAGTAACCCAAAAAAATGTAAAATTTATTTTTCAGCAACCATGAGAAAGACCAAATACTTTTTGCACTAAATTTTGAGAAAAACTTGATGATGTCAAAAAAACTTCCTGGACCAAAAATATACAGCAAAAGATTTTTCCACATTTTATAGGTACAGAACTACATTGTTTATCCTCCCATTTAGTTTAAAAACGTTTATCAAAATTACAACATTTTTCAGAAATTTGTCGTGAAACTTTTAGGGTAAAGGTTCGTAAAAGTTGTGGTTCTTGCATGTGGGTTTTACTGTATTTCATGCTTACCTTGTCTTTCTTAAGAATCTTTTCAGCCGGCTCCGGAGCATCAAATGCGACAAAACCAAAATTCTGTTGGAAAAGAAAAAATCGTAAACAAACCGATTCTTAGAGCAGGACCAACAGTGTCCCCAGTAAAATGAAAAATCCAGAAGTGGTTTTAATGAGTAATTGCCAGTTGTTACAACTCCCCGAAATTTAGGATTAAGCAATAAATATATACAAAAACAAGAGACGACAATGAAGAAATGTTATTTATGAAAAGATGATACGAGAGCCCACAGATAAGAAACAAGTTGTTGAAAATCAATTTTTGAATATTGAAATTCTTTTAATAAATTTTCAAAATAAGTTGTAGATTTTTGTAAAAAAAAATGATCCTGCGGTTTGTTATTAGGAAGTTTCTTTGAGGAAGGGAGGGTTTTTACTGTATACCGAGTTGACTATAAAATGTATTGCTATTTGATGCATCACTGAGAAAAACAAACAATCCAATTTTCCAATTGCTTGTATATTCCTTTTTCTCTGAGATCTAACTATCATGAATTGTGTAAACTAAATAATGTGTAGCATGGTCTACTATCAAACCCTAATCATTGAATCATGATTGATTCTGCTAGTGTTAGCGAAAACATGCTAGTTCTTTAGCTTGCAGTATACGCCCAATATTCATGTGTGATCGTATTGAGTTCTAGCAGCAAGCAACGTTGAATTTAACAAGAAAAAAAACATATACATACAAAGTGACCCAAAACAATTAAAAATTAATTTTTCAACAACCATGAGAAAGACCCAATCAATTTTAGAAACAACTGCTATCTGGGTCACGGGAAAAAATGATGACGTAACTACAACCTAAAAGTATTTTCAAGTGACTTTGTAAAATATTCTTTCATTGTCTTCTCTTTTCGAGCTTTTCGTCGACAATTTAAGCATTCCGCTTTTTGAGAAATCTATCGCTTAAGGACAATTAAAACTCCAATATTCTAAACCTATATCAAAATTACTTTTTGGCCTGTTGGCAGCACAAAAAGCTGAATAAATCTGACCAATTTTTCTCAAACTACAGAGTATCAAACACCGATGCAATTTCTGTGTATACATTGAAACAATTTTTAATTTCCACTAACCTTTGGATTCAAGCGAATTTCAACAATATTTCCATACTCTGCAAAAACAATTTAAATGATACAAAATTATAAGAATACGTTCAAAACAACAAATAGCCGCCAATAAGAAACTGATTTTTGAAAATCAGCCTGTTTGGTGTTTCAATATTTTAGCAAGTTAGATAGAGTTGGGCTAATGTATGATACCAACAATGCAACAGAAACGTCATAGCAATACTCCTGTATTATCTGAAAAGATTTCCTTCAATTAAATTAACTCTTTTAATCAGTTTTCGAAAAACAATTGTACATTTTTGTCAAAAATCAGCCTGTGGTTTCTCGTATATCAGTTTCTTATTTGCGGGTTCTTACAGTATATATATATTGTATGTAGCATGGTCTACTATCAAACCCTAATAATTGAATCATGATTGATTCTGCTAGTGTTAGCGAAAACATGCTAGTTATTTAGCTTGCAGTATACGCCCAATATTCATGTGTGCTCGTATTGAGTTCTAGCAGCAAGCAACGTTGAGTATAAAATAAAACATGGAAAAAACATATAAATATACGTATGAACATATAAAAATTCAAATCGGATTGCTTCTTTGTCGATTTGCTTGCTTCTTTATCGATTTGGTTGTTTGATCAGTGAATCTTTTCGCATTTTATACCCAAATCGCGTCGCCATAAGCAAATATGTCACTGTCAAAACATGGACTGGAAACAACTGATGTTTCTAATCGGATAAGGTTTGTTTTAAAATTTCAAGTCATGTCACTAGTTCTTGGGAAGTTTTAGTACACTAGTTCTTGGGAAGTTTTAGTATTATTCTACTTTTTGCATCCATGGCACGAAATATTTTAAGAAAATCAAAAGCTGCTCTATCACGAGACTGGTCACTTCACTTGAAATGGGTGTAGCCAAACCTTAGCAACTTAGGTCTATTAACTCCAAAAGCTCAGGCATTAGGGTAATCTAAAAAGTCACCCCCCTAAGAATTGATTGAAATAAACATGAAATAAAAAGGTAAAATGTTTTTAGGACACCTGCTACAACAAACGTATGTGATGACTTCTCTTTTGAAAATAAAAATAAGTAATTGTTGTTTTAAACTCAGTGGCAGATATCTCTCACAAATAGTCAAAATATGATCTAAATCATGATACGTACCCCTAAATATTCCTCTTACATCTTCCTCAGTGATACTGCTTGGCAAATTTCCAATAAATATTTGATGGTTATCAGGGGGTGCCCCACCAAACTTCCGCCTTCCTTCATCTCGGTTATCTCTTCGGGGAGCCTCTTCACGGCGTCTTTGGGGTCGTGCGAGTAGCGGTGCAGACGGAGGTGAAGTCTGCAACTGTAAACAAAATGTTTTTAAAGACAATTTTTCTCCATATATGTGAATATTCGAAGCATTCTGAGATAAATTGTTAATATTGATTCCTATTCCGGACAGAACATCAGATACCTTACCAAGGAGCAGTGTTTTCTGCCGATGAAATTTTTGGTAAAGCTGCATGAAAGGCAGAAAATTGTATGTTTAACCTGTATTCGTTAATTTATGTGAAGGCCACATAGTTATTCTGTATTTACATGCTTCATGTTGTATCGTTGACTGTCTATGTCATTGCTATTGTAAATTTT
Source organism: Phacellophora camtschatica (assembly GCA_036873815.1). Classification (NCBI taxonomy): domain Eukaryota; kingdom Metazoa; phylum Cnidaria; class Scyphozoa; order Semaeostomeae; family Ulmaridae; genus Phacellophora; species Phacellophora camtschatica. The sequence continues at coordinate 3,219 of JAYJMH010005897.1, read as the reverse complement.
ATTGAGAATATAAAAAAGGCAGAAAGTTATTAGCTACTGAAGAAAAACAATTTAATATTAGTAAAATCTAAATAGATTGTAGCATGGTCTACTATCAAAAAATCTAAATAGTTTGTAGCATGGTCTACTATCAAACCCTAATCATTGAATCATGATTGATTCTACTAGTGTTAGCGAAAACATGCTTGTTCTTTAGCTTGCAGTATACGCCCAATATTCATGTGTGATCGTATTGAGTTCTAGCAGCAAGCAAAATTGAATCGAACAAGTAAAAAAACATATACATACCAAATGGTCCAAAAAACTAATTGTTTAGAAATCCTCAAAATTTGATTTTCTTACTAATAACATTTTACTTTAAACACTTTGAGAAAGAACGAAAAAATTTGAGAAACCATTGCTATCTTTGTCCCATGATGTCCCGTGAAAAAATGATGACGCACTTACAGCTAGAAAAATCTCAAGATGTTTCAATGATTTTGCGATTCCGTTTATTGTGATTTATAGGACCATTTACAATATCCAATATTATGATAATTAATTCGGCCCTATTTTGATTTTCTGCTTGAGAGAATTCGCTTTATCTTGAATGGCTAATCGCTTTGAAATTGGCATGTCGATTTCACCATTGTCACAAAATCTGCTCTTGTTAGTCCCAAGGCATCAATTTTGAAGAGTGAAGATACCAACTTGTAAGTTAACTATTGAGTATTACTACCTTTATATATCATATTAGCTAGATATATTAAAGTAAAATCTTCGTTATCAGATTATATTTTTGGAACACCAGGTGTATGCATTAAAATTTGATTCAAATACCTGAGGCTTGGCAGCAACTGGCCTTACTGTTGCAGGAGCGCTTGGCGGTGAAGATGTGACAGGTGTATTCTTTTTAACAAATGAAGCCCAAGTTTCTGAAAACATGCAAATATATATCATTACATTGGTTTCTTGTCTCGTAAATAAATTCACACATTGCATGATTTTACTACAGTATACACCAGTTAACTCAAACACCGGACAAATCAAATTGTTACTATCTCGAACTATTTTCTTAATCCCCTTGGGCCTTTCCTTAATACTTAACACTTCAGTTAAGTCAAAAATTCAACTAATGCTCCTCAGTTTCTTGAGAGTTTCGAGTTATCGGGAGTATACTGTGTTGTTTAACAGTCCACATTTGAATGTAGCTGACAACAGAATTGCAAAAGATATCTTTTATAAAATTAACAATATACTTCAGTTTCGTAGAAAGAATAAGTCAGCCTTTGAAGTTATAAAATTAGTTGTTTAATTGTAAAGGAACCTAGAATGCCCTTTCCCATTATCAAAGGCATATGAATAATTAAATTAGTTTTATAAGTCATTTAAGCTTTAAGGCTAATCGCTTTGAAATTGGTGTTTCGATTTCACTATTGTTCCAAAATATGCAATTTCAAAATAAACTAAACTATTTGATGTCGTTGTGGGTGACATCAAATAGCTTTCGTGTATCAATTCAAAATATATATAATAATAATCTTTGTTAGTTAACTACAGAGAGAAACAAACCAAAAATAAAATACAGTAAGCACGCGCCAATACGACTGATTTTTGAAAATCACCCTGTCTCGTCTGGTTTCATAATATTTTAGCAAGTTAGATAGAGCTTGGCGGATGTATGATGCCAACAATGCAATAGAACATTCATAGCAATACCACTCCTATATTCTCTGAAATGAGTTCCTTCATAAAAATTAACTATTTCAATCAATTTTCAAAAATAATTTGTAAATGTTCGTCGAAAATAAGCCTGTGGTTTCTTGTATGTCAGTTTCGTATACGCAGGTTCTTATTGTATGTAGCAGGTTCTTATTGTATCGCAGGTTCTTATTGTATGTAGCATGGTCTACTATCAAACCCTACTCATTGAATCGTGATTGATTCTGCTAGTGTTAGCGAAAACATGCTAGTTCTTTAGCTTGCAGTATACGCCCAATATTCATGTGTGCTCGTATTGAGTTCTAGCAGCAAGCAACGTTGAATATTAAATAAGGAAAAAACATACAAATACACATGTGAACATATACAAATTCAAATCGGATTGCTTCTTTATTGAGTTGCTTTATTGAGTCTTTTATCGACTTGGTTGTTTGATCAGTGAATCTTTTCGCATTTTATACCCAAGTCATGTCGCCATAAAAGCAAATATGTCACTGTCAAAACATGGACTGGAAACAAATGATGTTTCTTCTGATAGACCTAATCGGCTAAGGTTTGTTTTACCCATTTCAAGTCATGTCACTAATTCTTCACTTGACTTGAATTGGGATAAACATGAAATAAAAATGTAAACGTTTTTAGGACACCTGCTACAACAAACGTATGCATGTGATGATTTCTTTTTTGAAAATAAAAATTGTTGTAATTGTTGTTCAAATTCAGTGGCAAATATCTCTCATAAATAGTCAAAATGTGATATAAGAAAATCATATTCCAAGTGCAGCGTGCCTAAATTATTTAAAAAAAGCAAACTCAGTGGCCAAAATGTTACATACGTGGCTCTGGAGGTCCTTCTGGTTCCGGAGGCTCCTCAGCAGCAACTTCTGGTTCATGTTCCGGTTCAACAGGGGCCTCATCTAATTTTTCATCTTCACTAGATGCTTCTTGGTATTGCGATGTAGTTGGCGTTGTGACATCTTCAACTGGTTCCTTTAAAAGTCAACAATCCTTGTATATATTTATTCATATTGTAGATAAAATAGCAACCAACATAGCTGATAAATGAAATGACGAGCAAGTTAAAAATATAATAGGTAACTTAAAATATTCTACTCAAAACTAAAAATAAATGTGGTCTTTATAAGAGTCAAACCAGTCTAAAAATGCTTTGGGCAAACTTTTGAATGTAAAACCATTTTTCCCAAAAGCTATAAAAAAAATCACCAAAGCAACTGCAGTAAAAAGTTTCCCCTGTGGATAGGTTTTTGGTCCACTGCCAAATACCATAAATCGTCATATTTCCAGGAGGTAAATACAGACATAAATTTACATAAATTTAAGATATTTAAATGTGTGCTTTTCTCTTGACTTAAGTTACTTTTTAAGGGATGATGTCCATAGGTTGTCTAAATTTTAGACGAAATTAGACAAAAATTAGACGAAATTAGACAAAATTAGACGTGATGTGCTTTTAGACCAAATTAGACGTAGCTTGGTTTAGTCTAAAAATTAGACACA
>JAYJMH010005886.1:0-26016 GCA_036873815.1 Phacellophora camtschatica | reverse complement strand
CCATTCCAGACCATTCCAGATTCCTAATGATTGTAGACTATTATAACCAAAGTTAACTTTATTTGTTTTTATTTATAACCCCCCCCCCCCCCGAAAAAGACCAAGTTTTGCCTCCTACGCAACTGTAAAGCAATTATTTTTTGCATTCAGTTCAAGGATGATTCACTTTAGGGGGTTTAATAAGGGTTAGTTTTTGTGTATTCCTATTAACTAGTAAAACACTGTAGAAATATTAATTCATGTACAGTTATTCAATAATACAGTTAATTTATCTATTTCGTTTATTTATCGATTTGGATTAGTTTGTTGGTACATATGAAATTGTATATATTAAGCTAGATGTTCATAATCGATATAAAATAAGTGAACAGCAACAACAACATTGAGGGCTGCAGTCCCCTTGGATACATTGTACCGCTTCAACGTTAGCGATTGGTCAAGGGAAATGATCGTCAGAAGAAAAAAATACACCTGTTGCACAGGGAGAAATAACTAAAAAGAAGAAACAATTAGAAAGTTAGAAGTTAAAAAAAGAGAAAGGACGTATAAGGGTAGGGACACAGGGAACCCCGGCCTCAAATCCACAACCATGACGCACAAAATTTTCAAGGATATTCAATGCTAATTAATTCCAAAAATTTGCCTGGGAGAAGCTGGAGGGTAGGGGCATCGACGAAAGATATTAGGAACCTTAAACAACGACGAGGGCAGCGTCAACGAGAACCTCGTATCCTTTTGTTTTTGATGGCTAATTTCCAAAAAGATAAACTGAAAGCATGCAAAGGTAAATTCCCAAGGAGGTCCTGAAGTTGTCTTTCAAAATTTACATGGCCACAACTGTATGGTTTCAGTTTTCAACAGAACGAAATGGCCGTTCCCAGTAAAACTAGTTGACACTACGAAAGGTGTTGCCACTTCCCGAATTCTGAAATAGATTAACCTTGTTGATGTGGGAAAATGTAAGAAAAATGGCTATCCAAGCAAATGGGAAATGGGGTTTATTTTAGCGATTCAACATGACGTTTTAGCTGACGTTTTAGCTGACGTTGCCGTCAAGCTGCTTAAGCTCACTATTATTATAATTATCAAGCATTCAGGATTCTCCTTTGTCAAAAACTTGCCAGTGTTTTTAAAATTTATAACAACATCTTCGTAACATTTAGTATGCCATTTTGCGACAACAGTTTCTTTTTATTTAAATTTGCTTCTTTTACAGATTCGAGTAATAGCACGCGACAAGGGCACTCCTTCGCTCTCTTCGTTCATGACTGTTATTGTCAACATCACCAACGTTAATGATAACATTCCTATTTTCTCAAAGGTAATTTTGAATCAATTGCTTTGATTTCTTTATAAATGTATTTGTAATCATCTGTGACAGAAAACTTTGGATAGCTAAGGCTGGCGCTAAATTTTAAGTCTGAAATTTCCTTGTTCCGAAGGCCCGGGCTAAACTTCGGGCTTCTCGTGTACCAAATCTAATATCATTAGGTTTGACTTTAGCTCAACATTGGCACGAATTTGAAAAATGTCAACCCCAATTGTGTCCGTCGTAATCCATGTTAGTTTAACAATTAATGGGAAAATATTTAGAAATGAAAATGAAAGAAATATTATCAAGGGAAACAGAACACAACATGAAAAATTGATGCAAAAATTATACACTAGATTACTGTATGCTTACGAAATTGAACAAAATACGACAATATACTTAGTTACTTGTATTAATATAAAATATGAAATGTTTCCGATACACTATTAAAAATAAGATAAAACAACGATAAGTACACATTTCTATAGACATTCGGTGAAGTATAGTGCCAACAAAATAAGTGGGAATCATCAAAATAAGTGGGAATCATCACCAACAAAAGAAAAGAAGAGTGTTTAAATATTGATGTACCTCGACTGCTCTTACCTCTCCATTTTCGCCCCTTCCATCCCCTATGATAGATTTGATGCAGCTTCGATCCATAGTGTCTACAGGGGCAAAGTGGGTATTTTGGGGGTAAGATGAGCAGTCAACATCCGCAATATCGAACTGGGTTGTTTGATTGATTGTGTGTTTGATTGATTCCGATGATTGTGGTTAAAGAACATTTGTAAATCGGATTTTTCGTGTTAATTATTAGCAATATATGCATTACCCTTCTTGCCGCAAGCTTACTTATCTTGAGTTCAAACTTAATTAAAGCTGTTGTGAAGATTTCTGTTTCGACTTTGGCTTGTCTCGTGAGTTACTTTTGATTTCCGCTCAAAAATTCAGTTTTCTAGCCAACTATAGAAACCTGCCCCCCCTCTCCGTGCTTTGTTCTACAACGTAGGCAACATAAACCAGTAATGAACAGCGGAAAAGTAACTGCCCATTGTTGTTTTACGATTTTTTAAGTTTCTAATATTTGACTGTTCATTTGTTTATCAGAAAGAAAGCGGCAAAGAAAAAAGGAATATTGGCATCATTTAGAAATTTTATAGTTTGCAAGATATTTTGATTTCATATTTAGCTATTCTTGTTCGATAATGAGAGTCATAATCTTGCAGGACTTTCGTAAATAGCGGCATTCGAATACACCTTTTTAACAGTACCGGCTGGCACTAATGATTCGATACCGGAAATTAGCATTTACGTAGAAAATACAAATTTCTGATGCCGTCAGGCATAAGTCGTTACTTGTTGTTGGTATTGCAGCATTTTCAATTGAACACGTAAAATGGGTTATTTTATTTTGGTTTCTAGTTTGAATATTTTTTGTGTGGAAAATATTATTGATTTTCTATTTGGGGCCTCGTTTAGTGTGAAATTTAATTGAAATTGAGCGATTTTTCCAAATCTTGAAAAAGACGAAAATAAGGTTTTATAAATTTTATATGTGACATATTTATTTATTTGCTAATAAAAATATATCCCTAAAAATCCCTACTACAGACTGTAATTGGTGACATAGACATTACAACGCACTCAGATACTGCATTTTGTTTTTTCACCATGCCCTTCAAATATGCAGTGAGATCATTCCTGATTGATCCCTTAGATCGCATCTCTGGTGCCATTAGATCAGGCAGTTAACTTTATGCGTTATGCTATGCTGCGTCATGTTATGTTCATGTCCTTATTCATGTTCATGCTTTTTATGTTCATGTGTTCTTGTTGTTCATGTTCATGTTCATTTTCATGTTCATGTTCATGTTCATGTTCATGTTCATGTTGAGAATGTTGAGAATGTTTGTGTTCAGATTCATGTGTTTATTTGTTCATGTGTTCTTGTTTTTCATGTTCATGTGTTCATGCGTTCATATATTCATATGTTCATGTGTTCATGTGTTTATATGTTCATGTGTTCATATGTTCATGTGTTCATGTGTTCTTGTCTTCATATGTTTATGTGTTCATTATATTGTTGTTCATGTTCATGTTCATGTTCATGTTCATGTTCATGTTCATGTTCATGTTGTGTATGTTTTTATGTCTTCATTGTCATGTTTATGTGTTCACATATCTTCATGTTCATGTTTATGTCGATATTTATTGTCATATTTATGTTTATGTTAATGCATGTAATGTATTTTTACTAAACATAATATCATGTAGTATCTTTGTTGCTATGGTGTTATTGCCAAATTGTTATTATTATTATAGTAGCTATTAGATCTTTTTACGTCTCATTTTAGGTTTCTTTCTACGCAACAATAAACGAAAACCAGCCAGTGGGGACAACTGTTGCAACAATTTTTGCATCAGATGCTGATAATGATCCAATTTACTATTACATTCAAGGTATGTTTAAAATGCTTTCTTAATACAATAATATTTTTTGCGTTTTTCTTAATATTTATGGTAGCTAAAAAGCTAATTGAAACTAAAATTGAAGATAATGAAAACTGCACTAGACATGACCGCAGGAAGGGCTAAATTTATGGTGAGGGAGGCAACAGTGGTGAGTGGAGAAGTAGGGGGTGTGAAACGAGCGACCACATAAAACCACGGACTTGAGGAAAAGTAATGTTTATATTTTATTCTCTTCAATTTTTCTCATTCTACATTCCACCTGTTCAACATTCTGTATTTAATTTTTGTCACAGGGAAACAAGAGTAAAGAGTACCCTTTCGTTTCCCTATGCCAAAAATAAAAACACGGAATGTAGAACAAGTGGAATGAAAAAATTGAAGTGGGAATAAAATATGAATTTTACTTTTCCTGAAGCCCGCGATAACACAAACAACTACATGAAATAGGCGATCAGTAATATTCTTGGAAAAAATTTCATTTCATTTCATTTCATTTCATTTTAAAATCTACCTAATGGGGAGGGTTTTCAGTCAACTAAGTTGTTGCAACTCGGGAGGGGGCAGCGGCCCAAATTGCTGTTGCTGCAGGAATTGCGCACGACTCGCAAAGAATGCGCAGGGGCTTGTTATCAAATACAATCAGGGATGAATGATGTAATTACAATAGTTAAAATTACATCAAAATTTATTACAAAACCACGTACCCCTAAACTAGAGTGGCAGGGATAGCATTTAAAGATCGAAAGAGCTTGATTCCATAATTGGTCCCCTTGGAGGTTTTGTGGTGGTTTGATAACAAAAAATAGAAATATACATGAAGCAAATTCTTCTTGCGTCTGTGCCGAACAAAACACAAACAGAATATGCCGATAGTAGGAAATCGCGATATGAAGGGATGAATAGGTTCATTATTTGAGCAAAGGTTTATTAACCAAAACTAGAAATATTCATAAAGCAAATTATTCTTGCGTTTGTGCCGAACAAAACACAAACAGAATATGCCGATAGTAGGAAATCACGACATGAAGGGATGAATAGGTTCATTATTTGAGCAAAGGTTTATTAACCAAAACTAGAAATATTCATAAAGCAAATTCTTCTTGCGTTTGTGCCGAACAAAACACAAACAGAATATGCCGATAGTAGGAAATCATGACATGAAGGGATAGAAAGGCTGGTCTTAATATCGTAAAACCCCGCAAACAAGAACCTAGAAAATTAAGAAACTAGAAAAGTAAGAACCTACAGACTAATCTTTCAGAAAAAGGTACCCCCAAAAATAAGAACCAAAAACAGACTGATATATTTTTATGATGTTCTTATGAAATGGTAAATTTAATTTAATTTTTTTTTTTTTTAACACATTTAATTTTAACGCTAAAGCTTTCCGTTTTTAATACATATCTTATTTATATAAATGCATTAATGTCATATACAAGTGCATTAGCAATTTAATCAAGCAATTGGTAATTTTTTGGCAACTTGCAGTTGAATTTTTTCAAAAACAAATGTTAGAGGATTAGACATCAAGTAGCAATAAAGACCGTGTTGATAAGAACCTCACCTTGAAAATTATAATAGTACCAAATTGATAATAATATAATCATTCTGTTTAAATGATAAGTAAGTTCTTGTTTGCGGGGTTTTACTGTAAGTGTATTCGAGCAAAGGTTTTCTCTTTTTTTATTTTGCAATGTATTTGATTCTACTTTTTTGACAAAATTTTTCGTAACAATTTAAAATATTTCTTTCTTCCTTCCCTTTTTTTGCTTGACTTTTTTAAATTTTTTCTTTTCACTTTTTTATTTTCGTTTCTATTTGGCAGAGAATTGAATGTAAACGTTTTGAAACTTCTTTGAAACTGTAATTCCCCACGAAATAAATGCAAAGCGGCATTCTCATTATTGAACAATCCCAAATATTGGAAGTATGATCGTAAATGAGCCTTTCAATTGTTTCTTGGAATGAGAATGAACCAGTTTATTTTGTGAATGACGTAAGAGTAAAATTTAAACAATAAAATTTACAATTTTTCCTGTTCTGCATATTGGGTCTCATTTACATTTAGTGTTTCTTCTGAACAGTTTTGTGAATGACGATTGTGCAAATAGGCGAAGGAAATACAAATTTTGTTTCAGTTTTCATATATTTTTCACCCTTTATTTCGTTTCCACTGATTATAAATGCGGCTCTTTGTTTCCACTGACTAAAAATTCTGGCGTTTTATGGGTTTTCCCTTTGATAAAAATTCAGTTCTGAGAATATGAGTTTTTGGTTCCCCTTGGTGCTCCGCAATTAGCTGCGCATGGGCTACGTCACGTTTCCATCTCGAGGTTTTCCTCTGATCTCTCATCATGTGGTGAGAACCCACGCGCTTCATGTGAGCTTCCGGACAAGGGAATTTTGACATCCCGCAGAGGCACATTTTAACGTTTTAATTACTGCCCGGCAACAGTTGGTATTCATTTTGACGAGGATAAAGCGGGAGAAGGACGTCTATTACAAGCAAGATGAGGCACTCAAATTTCCTAAACTTTTTGGAAAACGTGAAAGCGAATTTATTTCGAAAGCCTTTGGTGAAAGCAAGGAGCAGGTTTTTCTCAACAAGAGATCTTGATGAGCAAACATCAGTGAAAAAAGCGTTTGCATGTAACAACGCACCGAACAGCAACCTGATAGTGCAAGAAGGACATTTGAAGATTCAAAAACGGATCAGTTTCCGCAAAGGCAATCCACAAGCTTGGAAACAAATGTATTTTATATTGGAAGATTCCAGACTGTTTTGCTATCAAAGCCAAGGAGACGAATGCCCAAAGCAAGTTATTCCTTTAGACGAGAGCGTTGGAATTTACCCAGAGGACGTTCGCGAAAGGCAAACCAGCTACTGCATAAGGCTGACTACTAAATGTTCGACTTACACAATTTGTGCACCCACCGAGTCTGAAAGAGATGTTTGGCTTACTATGTTATTAACTGTTATATCAGAGAAATTGCTGATGCGATCTTCCAAACAAAATATGAGATTTTCCATGTATTGAGAGCGACGTTTTCGATGTTTGCCTTGTATGTTGTTTTTCCCAATATTGTACGTGGAAAATGATGCCATTCCATTGGTTACACCTTCGGTAAAATGTCACAAGATCTGGTCCTTGTCACATTTGTGCAGACTCAAAGAGCGTGGTGCAAACATGTTTACGCTGTGCCATCAAGACTTGGGGACGAGCAATGGTAAACCTAGATTTATTCATTATTGCTTGTCGTATCCGATTGCTTGAAGAACTATTTTAAGACCTTGCAAACACTTTACACATTACAGAATCGTGTTTCTGTCATATCGTGTGTACAAAGAATAATCAGGAAGAGTGGACGGTGTGATGTGGCCCGTGTCTTCTACTCGCAGTGTTATTTTCACTTTGTTTGTAATTTCCAATGTTGTTGGCATGCGTGGGTAACCACGTTGTAATTTCAGGCTTGTGAAATTTTGATCCATTCATCTGGATACAAGGATTAAAGGAAAATTATGTCATGATATAATTAACAGCTTTTGAAAAATGCGAATATAATTGATGAAACCCATTGTCAATATGTTCGTTTTTAAAATTTGCAATGCTGCATATATTTTGTTCTGGTCATTCATACCCCCCAGTTAATAAGCTACACTATTTTGTGAGAAACTTTACTCTGAACTTGAACGGCAGTTATAAAAAAAATTAAGGAAATTTTACATGGAAAAAAGTTATGATGTTCCCTGACGAAACATTGTGACTATTTTCCCTGTAGAATTTAAACGAAATCAGTCCCAAAAGTTTTAGTTTCTCTAAAAAGAGTGTACAACACGATATTTATTACGAACAGAAAATATGCAATTTTATCAGTCATGTTTTAAATTAGCTATCAGCATAGAAATTTAATTAAACTTTGACCGATCAATTTGCTGGCTTCAAGTAGCATTAAATCTCCACTCTAAAATTCCGGTTAGTTACCAATCATATTAAAAGCTGGTTGCCCATTAGCCAACCTACACATTAGTGTCCGTATTTTAAAGGAGAATCTGGTTCTTGGTAGAAAGTTTTGGAACCACAACATTTTCTCGTTTGCCTTCGTTGACAAAACGCAAAGACTTTTTCCTGATTTTCTCATTTTCAAATTTACCATGACAAACAAAACCTGGGTAAATTCCAGCTTTAAGGACACTGAAATTTAAGGTTTATTATTTTTATTGCGGGACTTTATTCATGAACAGGAGACACAAGTTTCTTCTAGGGTCTTTCAAGCAGATATTATAAAGAAAATTGAAACGGAACTCGTGCTTAATCTTACAGAGCACAAACATATGTTCTCAGTGAATTGTTATAAAACTTTGCACTCGAATATTTTTTGTCAACCAGCAGGAAATATTTATCACAGATGACACACCGAAGCCATTTTCCCACGTTGCTTCTTGATAAAATGGCGGTTGCTATCCTAGTCCAAAGTTCATTTTCCAAACATGCTGTGGAAGCATTTTCTGAAATTGAAAATTTATTAGAAAAATCTTACTCGACGCGTCTACTAAAAACGTCACTAAACGCGTTTTGTTGGATATTTTGTAGAAAGTGTACCACTGTTGTACATAAGTTGTGTTATTTTGGTTTGGTATATTTGTTATTTAGAAAAAATAGAAATGACTGTATGTTTTTATTAATATTGTCGATACTGTAATATTATTTGCTATCAGAGGATTATGTTATACTAAATATATATTAATTTATTTTCAACCGAAAATTTAACGAATTTTTCTCTCTTGATGTTCTGAAGTTGACTTTCCTATGTTCTGAGTTCGTGACAAAAGCCGCCGAGGGTACAAAGCTGGCGTTTGCATAATGACAGCAGCACAACCTCATTTATGGAAGGGATGCGAATGGACGAAGCAATTGTATTAAAATGTTAAAGAATTATCTTGAAATTTTACCACTGATTTCATCACGACCATTTCTGAAGACCAGGTCTGAGGCATTGGTTTTTTACTCTGACCGAATAATACTTAATTGTGGGTCCCCCCCAGACCCCATTCATTGATTGACTGAATTCTGCTTTTTAATTTGCAGAAATCAATCCTCGAATCTTATTGGTTCATTTGAATCCGTGTCGTTTTCACTGCTCAATCTAGTCATGTGCTTTGTGCTCAGTCCTTGCTTGCATCTCATTGGTTCATTTGAACAAATTGATTATGATTTGAAGCATGCTATTTTTATTTTGCTGACAAGTCGTTCCTTGCTTCTTATTGGTTCATTTGAATTTTTGTCGTTTTCACGCCACGGCGCACCCTAATCATGTGCTCTGTGCTTCACATAGCTGAAGAGTTCAGAAGTTGTTCCTCGCATCTTATTGGTTCTTTGAATTTTTGTCGTTCTCACGCCATGGCGCACCCTAATCATGTGCTCTGTGCTCCACATTGCTGAAAAGTTCAAAGGTCGTTCCTTGCATCTTATTGGTTAATTTGAATTTGATTTGTTTGCTAGCCAAAACGCGTTGTAAGCCTTTCCGGGTTCTGGATATGTCACGGTATAGTTTGATGACAGTCAATTAATATTTTGTTTAGTTTACTTGCAGCACTTGCAAGAAAGTAGATTGTCAACTGACTATCAAAATGCCAGAATTATTTACATTGTTCATTGTTAACTTCGTAAATAAAGAAATACCGTGTGACTTCACTGTGCCAAAGATAGACAAAACACTTTATTATCATGTGAAGGGTATTTCTGTAGTATGCTGTATATAACGAACACAGAAAGCCTAAAGTATGTTGTTTTCTTCAATCGTGGGAATGAAGGTTTTCAATCGCAGTGGCATATCGGTTGTGAGCAGCCTGGTTTCCTAACGTCCAGTCAAACCGCGTATCGAGTGAGAGTACCAGACGCCAGGGAAACTCCGTGGAGCCCAGGCCTCTTGCTCGAAAATTACGTCAGGGTACCAGACTGGGTTGCGAACGCAGGCGTTACACCGGCCAAACAAAAAATAGACTTGCGGCAAGTCTCGATTCTAATAGAATGAAATATAATTTTTGATTTATTGAAGAATGCTTTCTTTGTTTTTCATAGTTTTCAAATTTTCAAATGTTAGTCTTTTTCTGTATTCTCATAAAAATACAGCATAATCATCAAAAAATTACTAAATGATGCCTCGCAGAAGGAGCATGGAAATAGCGAGAGGTAAAAGGTTGCCATAGAATCACAAATCACGGTAATAAATGTCGAATTTCACGTCTCGTGTTTAAAGAATACAGCTTTTTCACCTTTCACGGGGAAATACTCTGCGCAGTCATGTCTCACGGCCTGCCTTTGCCTGCGTTCACGTTTCACGGGTGAAAATTGGAGCCAATCAAGTCTCACGCGGAAAAACCCTTTACCACCCTCGAGATATATAACTACTTTGCAGCCAGTACAGACACGATATAAGTCATACAATATAAAATGCCTTGCAATGAAAAAATAAAATGAAAATTATTGAACAGGTCTCGAAAAAGTAATAAATATGTAAACACTCTCCTAAATACTTTTTTTTATTAGCCAAATAAAATTATATTTACTCAATAGAATTGAGAAAAATTCAAATTCGAATGATCATAATAAACACTATGAACTAAGATGATCATTCACACTTCACGTTGTCTGTGACAAATTTTTTTTCTGATTGTATATGCAACATACACTTTATTTAATCAGAACAAGCTAATTTTTCCGAGGCTCGATGTTCTTAAATTTCTAAGAATTTGAGGCTGAATTGTTCTTGAATTATTCTTATTTTTGCACGGGATGATTCTTCTGTAATTTTATCCTAATTGCCGACGTGACCAGTTTTTCCTGCTTTTCTTCAACAACACATAGGGGCTATTGAGCATTCGTGCTTAGTATCATTCGTGTTTGCATACTAAATGCGGTGTTTAATTTTTTGGAAATGTTGAATATGAGGCTGAGCATGTTTTTTTTGCAATTCGAGCCTCGATGTTCTTATAAAGTGTGTTGTTATAAAAAAGAGTGTATTTTGTTCAAATAGATTGTTTTGAAATGTGGCAGGTGTTGTGTCACGAATGTAAGTGTACAGAACAAATTCCTTACATGTGGACTTTGTACCAAGTGTACAGTGCATGTAATACTCCCCAGTAACTTGGTGGCGTTGGATAGCCACATATTTTTCAAACCGTGATCCATGAAATTCAAGATTTTTATTCCCGTGAGTCGTGATCCCTGACCCCCCTCCCTTCCCCCCTTTCTGATGATTTTATGGCAGAGTGACTGCTACTCCATAGTTTATTGCAAATATTTGAAATTGTATCAAACCTATAAAGGTTTTTTCCCTTCAAAAATTCCTTTAAAAAAAGTTACGTCATACTGTATTCCCCCTTTGGCCCGCGTGCAAACAAGATGTGGTGCTCATTTCATCATGTGATAGTTGTGCTATCACGCGAATTTTTCAATAAGACACGCGTCTCACTGTCATAAATATTTAAATATTTTGCATCACAATGCTGATATTTTTGTGTTTATTCCTTTATTTTAGGCCTTTTAGTTTGATTTTTAAAAAGAAACAGCTTTGGTTCGTTTTCCTTGAAATGTTTAAAAATTTTATTCGATACAAAAACCCATGATTCTTTAACCTTTACTATCTTGTCTTGGGACTGCAGTTCTTCAGCTGTTAACTGTTTCTTTGTCCTAACAAACAGAACTTAAAAATTACGAAATTATGTTTTTTTCCCTTAATTTTGAAACTGCATATATTCTGAAAAACTGCACGTTGAAAAACCTCTGTTGCTGTCATATTTTAAAAAACGTTTTAGAATAATATATTCTGAGAAAGATTTCAGCACCCACTTTTAACTTAAATATTTTAGAACATACGTATTTGGCTGTATACATACGTATTCTTGCTGCCATGTTTTTTCTGAGAATAAGGAAAGGCCTAGACATTCCGAGAAAGAGTTTTTACGCACGTCCCGCACCCGGGTATGGCACGTTTTAAGCCTTGGCCAAACGATCCAACATTTTCGACAACATTTTATCCAAAATTTGTTGGCTCTTATTGAAAGATAATGAAGAGGTAGCCAAACGAGCCAACATGTTCGCCAACATTTCACCCACCATTTGATGACTTTCGCATTTAAGATTTGGGGCCTAGTTTAACCCTGCGGCAAACCAGCCAACCCGAAAGAATTGATCCGCGATAATCCGCGAACTTCGTTGGGTCGCTTGACCACGGATTTACAGAAAGGAAATTGAATCAGCATTTTTAGAACAAAATTTACCAAATCATGTTAATTAATCTTTCTGTAAGATTACGGAACTCACAAAATTTTAGAACTTGCCTAGTCTGTCTAGTTAGTAAAACCATCATTTATAATTATGCAAAAACTTTAACTCCAAGAAATATGAAAATGATCAAGAAACTTTTGGAGAATCTTTCTTCAGATTTCTTCTGAAAAATTTCTTTCAGCCAACTTGTTTTCTCGTCGTCTTAAAAAGTGCATCGTGGGTAATTTTATCACCAAGAAGAGCTTTGTTCCTAGTTAGTTCAAATTTAGTTCAGATGTTAAACTTTGTACCGTGATACAGCAAGAGCCCGCCACTAAGAAACCCAAGAAGCTGACTGAAATTTATTTAAAAAGTTAATTTAAATCATTTATAATATTAGAAGTATATTGATTTCTCTTTTTGTCACATTTTTGGCAGCATAGCCGCTCAACTCGACTCGATATAATTTGCCAAAAAATTAATAAACCAAACAGGCTGATTTTCAAATACCGAAATGCATCATGGGAGCAGGGGAATACTTTCGCTTTTTTGAAAGATTATTTTGCATAGGTTAATATAAAAAGCTAATATGCATTCTACTTTATTTATTAATGTAAAAAGCCAATATTCGGGTTTTGTGATATTTTACAGAGATCGAAACCAAATCTCCAATTTATCCGCTTGCATTAATCTATATCCACAGCCAGCTTGCGCCCAGCATGCTGATTTTCGTAGGGAGTGGCCGTTTTTATATAAATGGCGTGTGAAATTAATATTTCCTTTGCTTAATGGTATTAGAAACAATTAAAGTAATCCTGGGAAATCCCAGCATTAAATTCAGAAATGCCACTTTATAAAAAAATTAAAACATGATCACATTATTTAATTTTCATTCACAATATACGGCACTGCGGTCGTTTTGGTAAATCTTAACGCCCTAACCTACGTAAATTATATCTTAACGCCCTAACCTACGTAAATTATATCTTAACGCCCTAACCTACGTAAATTATAAAATTGAAAATGAGAATGCAACATTGTTTCGCAAGACCAGGAAACTCTGAAATGCTGTTCACAAGTCTCCATAGGAACTAAATGTTTGTTCTTCAAATTATCAAATATTTATGCAACAAATTAGGATGTGAATACGATGTGGACACGAATTTTTGTTTCGTAGCAACTGTTAATTAAATTCTTTATATTTCTTAATGAAATTCAATCAAAAACTCTTTACAAATTAAAGTTTTAAAATAAAAGAAAACTTATCAGAATTATCAATATACTGCAAAAGCAGTATATATTTAATACACTGTAGTTTATTTTTTAAGAATGACTGGGTTTTTTACTTGGAGTTTCCAGATAAAAATTGAAACATTTTGTAAACAGCATTTTATATTTCGGTGTCATTTAAAAGTGGGCATGTTCATTTGTTTGCAATTTTCGAAGGTGTGTCCAATTTCTGGTAAATTTGTTCATATTCCTTAAGCTTTTCAGTATACTTTTTAGTTGTTGATCTTATGTTGATCATATTTATGGAGAATACTATGAGCCTTTCTACGAGTCATAATTTCCTTTTCAACCATAAATGGCAAGAACAGTTGTTATCGAAAAAGATCAGAAAATGAGAAGGATCATCAGAAGAAAAACATCCAATGCCATTTAATACGGTTAATACGATATTTTCTTGAATTCGAGGCCATTGTTTTACCAAAATAAGGCTCAAGGTTTAGTGCTTTCTTCCTTGTTACTGGTTGTTATTATAAGAATTTTTTTCAGCATTTCCTTATCGTTGTAAGTTTTTTATTTTAGCAAATTTAATCTCAGCCTTGAGCTCTTTGCAAAGTGGTTTCTTATGAAAACATGCGTGCAGCAGTGAGACCTTGTCTTTCTTTTGGTGTTGTGTTTGGCATTTTCCTTTTGTTTGTGCTGCACACACAGCAATTATGTCCCGGGTGCTGGCTTCTTAGATCTTAGATGCACTTGTAAATAGATGCTCAGAGCTGCCATCATGTAAAATACAACTACCGATATAATCTGAGTGCAATTTTTTAATATAAAACAATAACAGGATAGTAGAATGTCTTTAACAGACACATTAAGGCACTGACACCATGGAACAATTGAAAACTGCTGCCCAACGATAGCAAACAGATTACATAACGGGTTTGTAAAATCATTAAAATCAGAAAAAACAACAAAAACAGGATATGAAATGACATGGACACGTTATTTTTTACTAAAATTATGAATTATGAAGACAAATAAGGAAGAAAAATATATCTTAAATGCCTTTAATTGATCTTAATTCGTCATGTACAGTGATTCACCTAGAATATCCCAACGTCGATCAGTTATGAATTGCTTTAACCTTTGGGTTACCAGATTGCAAACATTTTAACTCCCATTGACTTTTAAAATCTTTTTTTCTAGTTTCTTCAAAATTGCAGCATTTTTCTGAAATTTGTGGTGGAAATTTTTGGGCAGAGGTTCTTAAAAGTTGTGGTTCTTATTTAATATGCGGGTTTTTAGTGTACGACCTTCAACCTAAAATTTGCAGCAGAACACATCAGACATAGACAGCATTTTGTTGTGAGAAATATTTAAGGTTTAGGCCCGTTGCATTCTACCCTGTGCACGTGTTTTTATAAAGAAACGTTTTGCAGGAAATTGGAGGCTAATATTTAACTCATAAGCTTCCTGGGCTGAAGGCCAGAAACCTGAAGCCAAGGAACAGTACATACAAGAACTTTCTATCAAGTGAGGAATGTTGAACCTCAAATTATTGAAATATCGAAGAATTTCAGTTTCGAGTGAAGGTTCTTTATATAAACAAAGAAGTATCTTTGTATACATGTATATACATTTGATATAAATGTATATATATACGTATAAATGTATATTACTACACGTATGCAAGTATTTTATATACATGTATATGTATTTTATATACATTTTATATACATAAAATTGATAGTATGAGGGCGGAAGCAAATGAATGAAAACGTTTATACTGAGTGGACCAAAAAAAGTTCAGCATCAATAAACTATGCAACCGGTTTTTTGAAATTTTCTCTATATGGCGTGATACCATAAATTGCCAAATTTTGAGGTATTAAACATTAATAGTTTTAGTTTCGTAAGCTCTTGCATTTTTATGGAATACCGGATTTTGGTACATGGTATCAAGTCATAACAACTTTGGTTGCATAATCGTGAACGAATTAAAGGCAATTTTAATTCAAAGTTTTGGACAGGTAAACGTAATCGCAGATGATTGGATGATATATCAGACTTTAAGTTTGCCCTTGGGACTTCGTTTTATGCATGATTTGAGATTTTTGGTCTCAAGGATTTCATGCTACAGCCTTACAAACGGGAATAGTTTATTTGGGTCACCTTGTATGCCTCACAAAATCAGTTTTTAAAGGCATTATTTTTCATGTTTCTTTTCTATTAATGACAATGTTTTGTTTTCTAAAATCAATTCTGGCATTGATATCATCATTCAAAAAAACATTTTGAAGATTAAAATAAATTAAGGTGCTTTAACAGGCGAACTTCCTGTAGTCTACCCGGTATAACGCGTATATATGCCTTATACAGTAAAGACCCGCATGTAAGAGCTTACATTTTTGAATTCAACCTGGTAAGGGTCTTAAATTTAAATCATACTTTATCTTAATATTTTAGGGGTGGTGGACTACTAGATTTCTTTTTACTAAGTGAATATCTGTCTAGAATTTTAACAATGTCTTTAGTACTTAAATAACAGAGTTTTGATTTTGAGTAAAATGTATGCATTTACTGCAGCCTGTAAGCTCTTACAAGTGGAAGATTGTACAACTATACATACATAATTAATTTAAGATTTTATTTATTTCAGACGGGAGTCAAAACAATTTCATGGTTGACGAGAACAGTGGTGTGATAAAATCAAAACGATCCTTTGTAAGTATTTTATCAAATATTACATGGGGGATTATTTCTACAGATTTTACCGTGTGACAGAAAAATCTGCTTTTAGTTTCCTGTCATATTATTCTTTTTGGAACACCCTATTTCTCGATATTCGCCCAATATCCCCCAATATCAATATGTTTGAAAACTCGAGGCATATCAGGTGTATTTGTCTGCGCTCCTCCGCACGCTTTGCATGCCAGAAAAGGTCGTTTTTACAAAACCAAACAGTGGTGATGTGCACAGGTCAAGAAATTTATGCGAAAGACAATAATGTTCAGCTTCGCATGTTATATTATTGTTCTCTTGTTCTCGTGTTTATCAATTGATTGATACTATACTCTATGTCTAACATGAAAATATCCTTGTCTGCACTGGCCTAGCCTTTTTGTGAATTTCGCAATGTCTCTAACACACACATTTTTTTATTTGAAATTAAGAAAGCGCTACAATGCTGAAAGTTTCTTAAATTTTTACAAATTTAGTACTGAAAGCTTCCTAAAAGAATCTCAAGTTTCTTGAACAACAAAAGTTAAGCACGATAGCAGAAAAACAAAATAAACGTGAAACTCACTTAAATAATAATAATAATTAGAATTTCATGTCAAAATGAAGTCAGTTTCTATTCACTTCCTAGGAGTACAAAATTTCGAAGAGAAATGATAAAATTCATAAATTGTAAGTAAATAAGTAAATAAGTAAGTATTTATTGCCACTTTAAATTAAAGATTTACAATTATGAAATGGCTAAAGTTAAAAAAAAGAATATTTACAATTTTGCGAATACTTAAACTAATAAAAATAAAAATGCATTAAAAAGTATTTTAAGAATTACGTATTTCTACTAGAGTGGCAGGTATAGCACTATAAGATATCGAAAGACCTTGATTCCATAAAGGTTCCCATAGAAATATGTCATGCAAATAAAGACACAAACTTATTGCATTCATATTCTGGCTGAGTACTGAAATTTTCTTTACTTTTCAGCAGCTCCAGTAATGGTTTGTTATAAAGTATATATATATACTTTTATTGTAAAGCATATATGTATGTTCCTGGACAATTGACTTGTCGCAATTCTTTGCGATCATCAAATAACTTATAAATAGATGAACAATTGAACCCTGAAAAAGATACTTTTAGATCAGTGTAATCTTTTTCTTCGAAATAAAACTAATAAATCCTGGCACTGTCGCACGTATTTGTAAGGTCAGGACATTTTAAGCTATGCTATTGGGTTGCTGGCTTGCTTTGCAGAGAGTACAGTTGACATGACATTCTGTGATTTTGAGCAAAATCAACAAACTTAATCTCATTCGTAACAAGGTAATACGCTTTCTTTTCTCGTTTAATCTATGGAATAAAACTATACTGCTGTGTACTTCACTGAGTGCTTCCTTTTTTTCTGCAGTTATTTTGACACACTTCACTGAATTCCTTGCTCCTTGCGTTCAATTTTAAATTGCTTCGATGTATCTCATTTTTTCATTTTTAAATTTGTTCTTGTAAAAGTCTGTTCTGTTTTCAAATGCAAAGTTAGGCATAACCTTACGGCCGCACATTCACTGATCAAACGAAGGTCGAAGAAAACAAGTTAAATTATGTGCCCCACCCAAACCACGCTTATTTTCTAATGTTTAATTACGAAGGTTTCCAAAGACCAAACTTTACACTCGGAGGACTGGACTCTGTTCAATTGAAAGCGATTGAAAACATAATGCTGTTTACGAAAACGATACGAAAACGATTCTTAAATATGATATCAATATGGAGGCTATCAACTGTAGGCCTATCAAGTGTTTTATACAATCTCCATATTTGGTCTTTGCAAATTAAACGATGCGTTCTGATATGGCTCCGTTTTCACAGACGTGTTCATATTGAAGAACCATTTGATAACAGTGATCTGGGATACGAAACATTTGATAACCTTGATACGAAAGCGTGCTGAATTAAAATAAAATCAAAAATGACAGGCAATCGCAATTTTGATGATAAGATTTACTTGCAACAAACTCTTTTTGCCTACCAAATAAAGTTACAACAATAACTGCTGTTAAATTCAATTCATTTTCAATAAAAACTTGTGTCTGCAATATTTTTTCGCTTTGTCATTCGCTGCATGCAGCTTACCTTCGTTGCTACGGTGTCTTATTTAGGCCAGATATAATAATAATAATAATATGCCTTGTTTTTATTTCTGAGCAGTTACTCTACCTAAAATGCTGTAGGGGAGTAACACAAATTAAATTTTTTATAGTATAAACGATTCAACAGCTTTTGGTAGTTTTCCTTTGTAGTTTTCTTTAAATTATACTAGTTTAGTTGTTTTAGCTTCAATAGTTATAGCCCTTGCATATTTAAGATATAACTTCCGTTGGAACAGTTATATGTGGCTACAAAATCAATGATGTGGTTTCCGTTTTGTGGAAATTTAGAATAGCTTTTGAAATACTTGAGAACTAATTTTCTCAATAAGAACTCAATAAAATTAGAACAATGATAAGTTTGCCCTCGTTTATTATCTATCAATAATGAATCAATTTACAATATTACAATTTGAAAAGCCACTAACGATCTTCGTACAATTTTAAGATTACATTAACACATAAATACTTACATCCATTAACACATTGTTACAACCACAAATAGTGTCTTCAAGGTCCCAAATTGCAAAATTACTCTTCAAAATGATAACAACGTTATTGGAGGAGAACAGTGATGTAAAAGAGGGGGCACAGGGGCCAGAGCCCTCCTAACTCTTCAGGGGGAAGCCCCCCTTCCTGATTCTTATTCTGAAAAATGGTGTCGCATTTACATCTCTGTGGAAACATTGAAGATCTGGGCGTTTCCGCGTAAATGAAGGGCATGGCTTCAAAATACCGGGTGCGCCAAAAAAAGCGGAACAACTTTGACGAGCTACCAAAAATCGTGTACTGCACGGATTACAGTGATTAAAGTTGATACTCACGCCACAAAGACTAAACAAGTTAAAAACAATTTTTGGCGATTTTTTTCGACACTTGTTCTTCCGTTATAAGCGATTTTCAAAAAGTTGTCGATCTCATTAATTCTCGAAAACATTCAAAAACAAGAATATCATTGAGGTCAAACATTGACTTCTTGCTTTGAAAGGAAACGAAAAACCTTTATTAAAATTGCGAGAAATGACGCGTGAAAACTGAAAACGCATGAGAACTGAAAGAGTCTTTGATTCGCAAAAGTCTTCGACATAGTTACGGGAATCTCTCTTTGTCCATGTGCTCTCAAGCTTTTGAAATTTGATCAACGTTTTTCAGTGTTTTCGTGATTTTGTGAGATCGACATATTTTGAAAATCGCTTATAATGAAAAAAAACAAGCGTAGAAAAAAATCGCCAAAAATTGTTTTTAACTAGTTTAGTTTTTTTTGACGTGGATATCAACTTTAATCATTGTAATCCGTGCAGTACATGATTTTTGGTAGCTCGTCAAAGATATTCCGCTTTTTTTGGCGCACCCGGTATTTGTTTAAATTTTAGACGAGTGGAAAATTTGTTCTTCCACTTCAAAAGAATTTGAAAAACAAATCCAGGCTGAAACTGGAGGTAGCTGTTCTTATATGAAAAAACCACGGGCTTTAGGAAAAGTAAAGTTTGTATTTATTTCAACTTCTGTTTTTTTCATTCTACTTGTCCTACATTCCGTGGTTTGAATTTGGTCTCTCTTCTTTCCTCTTGTTTCCCTGTGACTGAATTCAAACCACGGAATGTAGGACAAATAGAATGAAACAACAGAAAATTGGAATAAATATGAACTTCACTTTTCCAAAAGCCTGTGAAAAAACGTGTGAGGTTGCCATGGGGACAATGCAGATCAAAATTGTGAAACAAATTTGCGTAATCTCACCAGGGGTATTTCTTTAAGCAGGAGCAAGGTAATGTAACTTAGGAGCGAGATGTAGCACACAGTGAGATTTTTTACCTTAGAAACCTTTTTATTCCATATTTAACTTTGTGTAATTATGGTATGGAAGTCTTATATGTGGGCTAAATACTCAAAAAGTGATTTCCGTTCTTTTGGAATTTTTTTTTAATATTTGAAGAGCTAGTTCCGTAATTCAGGTTCATGAAATCAGAAAAATGATTAATTTGTTCTTGGTTATTACATATTTCTATTAATTAATTTATAATACCACAATTTTGAATTATATTGACAACTTACATTTTATTTACTGATTTATTGCTTGAAAAATAGGAATCTATTTTTATTAAATATTTTGAAAGGAATGCTAAGCACTTGGTTAGCAAATGAACTCTAGAAAACCTGAAAATTTTGCATCAAAAGCATCTGCTGGTTTAACATACTTAGATTTTCCTTGAGAAAAAATTATACAGTTGTTCAAGATAGCGAGTTTTTTATATAACCGATGCTAAACCAATACTGAATGCTCTCATGAGATGTACAAAACAGTTCGAGTGAAAATTCACTCCGTGATTGGGAATCGATTAAAACCGCAGTTCAGTTAAACCCATCTATCTCAAACTCTGAAAGGTCCTCCAAGGTAATGGAAATTCGTTTAAGATGGTTAGTTTTTGAGATAACTGATGCTAAACCAACACTGAATGCTCTCAAGAGATGTACAAAACAGTTTGAGTGAAAGTTAGACTTGCTCCAAGTATATTTCGTTTCGTTAATCAAAACTCCTCCGCAGGGTATTTTCCACCGCAGTTACATATTTTTTGCTAATTAACGAAACGAAATAGACTTGGAGCAAGTCTAAGTGAAAGTTCACTCCATGATGTTAAAAAATAATTTATATCATTTAAAAGAAGTTTGTCATTAAAAAAAATGTATGTTCATCTTTTATTATGATCCAGGTATCATTTATCATAATGGACCTTTTCAAAATGGCACCTACCATACTCAATTGCATAATTACCTCACGCCCCTCCCACTTTGTTATCTTAGAAAGCGTTTTGGTGCGAGCTGTTTTAGCTGAAATTAAGCCATCTTCTGTCTGAACAAGATTTGGCCAACATTCCACTCTCTGATGAGATGATTTATGGTTGAGTGGGGCAAGGACTATCATGATTTTTGTTTGAAGAGGAGGCCGTGGTCAAGAATTTTTCTATTCAATGTAGAAAGTGGAATATTCATAGAAAGTCGATTTTTTCTAACCATAAACTTGGAGGGCCAAGGCCCCCTCGACACTTGCTATATCTCGGTCCTTAGAATGGGTGAAATTTTACGTTTTTTTATCTCTATTTTCCTTCTAGAACAGAGAAGCTATTCAGATTTACAAATTGAAAATTGAAGCAAGCAACACGAAGGTATCTTTTTAGATTGCTTTGGAATATACATTTTTTTATAAGAAACTTTTTATAAGAAGCTTGACTGGTGAAATAAACGAAGATATAAGAAACTTGACTAGTGAATGATAAATTGCTAAGAAACTTTTGAAATTTTTAATGAAGATTACATAGTCCTTAAGGACTTTTAATAGAGATGTGGTTAGATGATTGATTCAGTGAAGACTTAAATTTTCTCGGGTTTTACCAGTGACTTTCTTATAAATAGTTTCTTATGAAAAAAACATGTATGCTGGATTTCTACTTTTCTTATTTTAGATCACGTTTACTTTGGCTAGTAAAACATCTTTTATTCTTCCGCTTAAGCCAACCATTGTTGAAAACCCAAGGTCAAAACTATGTGCACAAGCATTAAAGAATGCGTCCCTTTTGGCAAGCTCTACAATTTCGTCATAGGCCTATGACTCATTAACCACAATCATGATTGTCAAGCATTGTCTTTCTTTTCTGTTAGATGCAAATACAGATTTCCCCTGATCCTATTTCGTTTAAAACTATTTTCAAGTCATTAACTCCTTTAACCGCCACAGGAAGTCTGGACTTTTGCCCAGACAGTTTTATGTGCACACTTTTCCGGATTTTTTTCGACCTTTTTGAACCAAATTGGCTCAATGATGTAATTATTTATCCATAATCTTTTTCTCGTCAGAGCCGTGTTGCATAGAAAATATAATAATGAGTTTAAACTCAACTTTGTGATGAATTAGGTAAGCTCCCAAATCTAGCCTGGCTTTTTTCATAAATGTTGTTCTTACAAAAAACTTGATAAATATTCGATTAAATATTTTGTTTTATTTCAATTAAATGTTTGGTATTAATCACCAAAAAGAAAAATTTAAAGTTGTCTTTCCCCAGTCCTAAAGTTGTCTTTATTGCGTATCCTGGTCATATTGTGTAAGCTTAGAAGGTGAATTTTATAGTATACCTGACACAGATTAATTAATATATGGGCCAGATTTGTTTCGTGAACAAAAAGGTTTCAAAGTTATTTTGGCCCTGAAGGGGGGTCCTCAAACCCACGTTCCCAGTCCCAGAACAAAAATCTCACTCATTTAAAAGTGTCATTTTAGGCAAATCCCAAATAACCCCCCTTCAGAGGACCCTCTTTATAGTTAAAAAGTGTCACATGAGAAGATCCGTGTATACGGCATAAATATTAAATCAGCTAAAATTTAGGAATTTTGTTTAGGAAATGTTTGAACTTTGATAGTTTTCGCTTCAACAGAGGAGAATTTTGTAACAATTACACACTGGTTTCAAAGCGGTTATCCTTCGAGAACAAAGCGAAACTCTCTCAACTGGAAAATGAAAACATCTCCTCCGCAACATTGTTTGTTTTAGTTTTTCTGTTGAGGGAGTTTTGTTTTGTTCTCAAGGGATAATAGCTTTGAAACCAATGTGTCAATTTCACTATTGTTACAAAATTTGCCTCTGTTTTCAGCTTCTTTATTTGGCTTGGCAATAGAATTACTCAAATATTGGTAATTCAATTGTGATGCAAGTAACAAAGACCAATATTGAGAAACTTTTTGTCAGGACTACTATTGAGCAGTGGATTGCACAATAAATAAAACAAAGGTTTTTGAATCCATTTTGCCCATACATGTTTACTTTATAAGTATTAATCTTGCGTGGTGTTGTGCTTCCACAGACATGCATTGCTAGGAAAGGGTAAAAATAGAATAGCTACCGGAATGTCACCGAAATAAGCTACTGACTCATTGTTATCTGAGTCCAAGTCCCAAATATAGAAATGTTTTCCAAATAGCAATTCGCATAATATCAATTTTAAACTTCAATGTTTAGAATTTCCATGACAACTAACTAAACAACATGCTGGAATTTGAAAATATATTTATGCACAAGCTGGCGCGTGGTCTATCGTTTTGTAAACCCCCCCCCCCCCAAACACGGGATATGTGTTCTGATCTAGGAAACAAGTTGATTTTAATTCGGATTGGAACAGGGCAATATTCTACATTTTTAAATGAGGTAAGGAAAAAGGAACATCAAAAGCGTTTGTTTTTCAGTTTTGGCGAATTTCCTCCGGATATAATTTTAGGGAACTTTTAAAAAGCCATAGGGAAGTCTGTGTAAATTTGCTATAAGGAACACATGCCCCGTGTGAGGGTCTCCTCAATCTACAGTAGCTTTCTGCGGCCGGCACTGATAAAAGTTAATATCGATAGAGAAAATTAAGGCAACTACTGACTAGAATGGTACACATACTGTTTTTAAATAACATAATACAATGTTTATCACTGGATTTCATTAACATTGGAAATGTATCCTCTTGTCAGATTGTACAATTTTCTTGAAAGTAGGGGCACATGTTATACCATGAATATACCAAGCATTGCATTTTGAAGAGCAATAAGATTTGCCCTTTACCTCTGTTGACAAAACTGGTAATGAATCTAGTGCGCTTTGACCCGACTTTTAAAATGCAATCCCGGGGGGAGGTACATGTCTCACGGTCGGACGGGAGTGTGCCGCTGAGATTTTATAAACCTACCCATCTTTAATGTTCAAATGTTCGTGTATACCCAACACTGATGTTGTGTTTCATTCTAGATCTCCTAACAATTTTCAAAGGTCAATTTTCAACATCTAGCCAAACGTTAAGGCATTTTTGCTAAAAGTCATATCCATGTTTGGAAAATTGACTGCTTTTAAACCTATCCATACTGGTGCCACATACCCGTACCCAAAATATATTAAGTTAGCCGAATTGTACTCTGTATTATCAGAAGGAAATTGGCAATAACTTAAGCAAGAAAACAAGACTTAATTAGAAGATTATCATGGTTTTTTATGATACGCCTACAGCTTACTACTGCACACGTTTCTTGAATATCATAAATCTACTCTTTATTCTCGAAATCCAAGAACAAATATAAAGAGAAACGCGGTTACCATGATCTTATTTTATGTCTTCAATAATTGCTCAAAGTCTTTTTATAAAAAAAAAACAAATCGTCTTGCTCAAAGTCCTTTTGTAAAAAACAAATCACACTGCATGTTTGCTTCGTCCTTGACCTGACTGCACGCGATACTTTACACAATTATTAGCTTTGTCCCCTTTCAACCAAATTGAGTTACACGTTTTCTATAATAACAACCTTCAGGGGTCATCCTAAGACAACCCATTTACCAAGATAGGCAGTTCTAAGCCTAATTTAGGCAGTTTTACTTAGAAAAATGGGCAGTACTAAATTTTTGATTAATTATTATTGCCACATCTATGAAAACGCTGAATGATTACACAAGCCATAATTTCACAGTTACTTAAGTTGTTTCTTAATGTAATCAAAAGATCTTTCATTAAGTTAGAACTTTTGTAAAGTCACTTAAATTTCTTCTTTGTCCTCTTCTTTGTATTCATCACCGAAAGTTACTGCCGGTGCCTGACCTGATTCAGACTGAAAGACCACGAAAGACCATGAAAGACCATTAAAGACCATTAAAGACCATTAAAGACCAACAGGCAAATGAGAAGAAAAATTCATTGTCGTCTTAAGCTAATCTGTTAAGCTAATCTGTAAAGGGTTTGGTCCCAGAAAGATTTATCGGAATACCACTTTTAGCTTGCTTAGCTGGCCTAACGCTCTCCGCAAAGGGGGCTGCTCTAAATTTCCGTCAGGATGACCCCTGCTACCTTTACGAGAAACGCCAGGCTGAGATTTGGGTCAATTATTTTGCTATCTCAGAAATTACTTACGCACGTTGAGCAAAGAAGAAAGTATACAGGTGTTGAGCGTTTGACCTGAAACATACTTTAAATGTGTTTTTGGGAAGGGTAGTATAGCAAAAATCTGTCCAAAAATAAGAACGATCCAAGCTGAAACCGAAACTAGCCGTTTTTATGAAGAAAAAACCTGTATTGAATTATACACTGGTTTTTCTAAGAAACCAGTTTCTGAGAACCACCGTGGCTGTTAAGTTTTTAGTCAAACTATAGGGAAACTTCCGTGTAGTTCCTTTATAGAATTTCATTGCAAAACAGCCAGAAGTACAAGAATCGTACTTCACAAGTCCGCACTATATTTAGGTCTATTGGGAAGGGAGTGCTTTAACCCAAATGGGACTGGTGCTGTATATCAATTTTTTAAATAAGTTAAATTTTCTAGTAAACCTGTGTACCATGCATCAGCAACTGAAACATTTTCATTATACAGTAAGAACCAACCAACAAGAAACTGACTTTTAAGAAACCATAGCTTAAAATTACGAAAATAATTTCAGACAGTGGAGGAGTATTGCTATGAATATTTTATCACATTATTGGCAATATACATCAACCCAACTCTATCGAATTTGCCAAAACATTACGAAACCAGACAGGCTGACAAAAACCAGTTTCTTATTTGCGGGCTCTTACGGTACCATAACAAATTGCCTTTCATGGGATGCTTTAACAAATTGCCTTTCATGGGATGCTTTAACAAATTGCCTTTCATGGAATGCTTAAACAAATTGCCTTTCATGGGATGCTTAAACAAATTGCCTTTCATGGGATGCTTAAACAAATTGCCTTTCATGGGATGCTTTAACAAATTGCCTTTCATGGGATGCTTTAACAAATTGCCTTTCATGGGATGCTTAAACAAATTGCCTTTCATGGGATGCTTAAACAAATTGCCTTTCATGGGATG